>JARFOD010137074.1:0-13370 GCA_031763545.1 Mopalia muscosa
CCTGGTGTTCTCAGCTAAAGGGTAACAGGAAGCAGATTTGTTTGTGCTGTTCTGTATTTGTGTCCGTCGTCATATAATTGAAATACCCTTGAGTACGACGTTAAACACAAATCAAACAAAATCAATCCACCGTAATAAGGCTGTGTACAGTGTGAAGTGGACAATGCGTTGTCATATACGTGAAATACTTTTGAGTATGACGTTAAACACCAATCCAGACCTGCTTACCCCGTGTCATCTTCTCTAGCCAAGGGTCACTACTCCGAGCTACTCTGCATTTGAACCCTTGGCGGATAACTCATGTATTATAATGGGACTCGGCTTCCAAGCAATTTATTGGATGCGTAGGATCATCTACGCATCCAATGTTGTGCTATTTGAAGACTTGCCTATTGAAAATGGCGGGGAATGTAACTGTAAACAGCTGTAGTTTGGTCATTTTATCCGCCAGATGGCATTCTTGAAATTATCATTGTACATTAATTATCTGCCAAGGGTTGTAATGCAGAGTAGCTCAGAATAGCAACCCTTGGCTAGAGAAAATGACCTGGTGTATTCTTGAGTATTTTGTACACATAAATTATACACCAAAGGCCATCAAAATAAACACAAAAATGAACATTCTAAGCAAGCTGTAACACAAAAATACACCAAACCGTAAGAAAATACTCTCAAACAATAAAGTTTTTACACAAACGAGCAAACACAAACCCATTGTATCCCATGTTCTGTGGTTTTCAGGACTTTGTTTGCTGCCAGGGATGCACCTATCAAATCCATGAAACATAAATCAAATTAATATTTTAATCTTCTTTTTCTTTTGTAGATTTTTCCTTGCCAGCTTTTATACAAAATATGATGTGACCCACTTTTTGATAAACGCCGCCTGCTGCCTATTGAGTGTCATCCCTAAACTACCACAGTTACATGGTGTACGATTATTCGGGATCAATAAATACTGATTCTCAGTGGAAAAGCTCATATTTTGAAAACTATGCCTGTCCATATTCTATGGACAATGTGTGTGTGAATTGACAGACCAAAGTTGTGATGAGAGGACAGGAAGAAGATGGTACTTTCTTAGTATCTGTGTTAACCTTTTGTTTTGGGCCTTTTTTTGTTTGTTTCTTTTTTTTTATATAGCTTTGTACATTTCGCTGTATTTTGATAGGTTTATGATTCATAGGTTATGCTCTAAGGTCAAGAACATTAAGTTCGGAGCATAAATTATGCTGTCTTTGTTATTGCTGCAGAATTTTTCCAACAGCGGAAGTTGGGAGGGAGATTCCTGTTGCTATAGAGCTCTCAGAGCTAATGGGCAACTCACAGATTTGTTGTATCTGTCGTCCACTTATTTTCAGGTTAAAATTTCTCACCAGATTCTACATACAGCGAATTCAGTTTAAAAAAAACTTAAACATCATGTACTATAGGTGTAAGTTTTATGCGATGTATTCAACATCAGTATTGGCGTGGGTTTTATAAAAAATTATAATAAAAATTTTTAATTTTTTTTTTGTTTGTTTCTTAACACATAGGATTTCATGCAACAGTGGGTTTTTAGATTTGGTACCACTGTTTGACAAGATTTAGGTCAGCTTTGGAAGAAAGAATATGTGTTTCACTTTATTTTGTTAGCTCAGTTCATGGCACACCTCAAAATACTTGTATGTGCAAGTGTGAAAAGAAAAAAAAACTCCACAATCTGACTCAAAGTTTTTCAGTTATTGTATATTTTGAGCAAAAAATTCACAGCAGTTGTGTTGAAATGTATGGAAGCCTGTTCGACCAGTTCTATAAGCAGTCATGCCTTGCACGTTTTTTTCTTCAGCTAAAGTTTGTTGAACACTGTTGAATTTCTTTAAATGGACAATGTAATGTAAATATCAGGTATATAGTTTTTTATATATATGCATTGCATCTGTGATTATTTTTTTTTATTTTTTTTTCCTTATTTGTTGCTGCTGATGTAAATTTTGGAGCTTTGTTCCTGGGGATTCAGGTATGAAAAAAAGCTCTTATACAAAATGTCTCTAGGCACTGATGGATTACCGTATCTATTACATATTCCAGAATCCTTTTGTTTATATGAACTTAACTATTTCTAATCAACCAACATTTTGACCAAACTTAACATCCTGGTTGTGCTAGTGTCAATTATTGTTTTTATACACTGCCATCATATAAGCAAAATACTCCTAAGCGCGGCGTAAAGCACCAATCAACCAATCAATCAATATAAGCCTCTAATGGCAACCCGCTTGTAATATTTTGGAGGCACCACTTATTGGTATACGAGGTACAGTTAAGAGTGCAGTTATGCAATGCTTTTTGTGACTCGAACAAATTTGAAAGTAGGGAAAAAAAATTACTTTGTCTATCTTCCACACTTGAGGAATCCACAGTATCTTTAAGCTTTCTCTCGCCTATTAAAAATAGCGGGTGGATGGAGGGAGCTTCATGTTGCCCTGGTGCTCTCAGAGCTAAAGGGGAACAGGAAGCCGATCTTTTTGTGGTGTCCGTATAGCGTCCTGTTATTTTCCTGTATTTGTCCGGTCTTGTCTTTGTTTGTTGCCAGTGTTGTTCTGGGTGGTTTCCTTCACCCATTGGACTGGCACTTCGTCATATAAGGGAAATACCCTTCAGCACGGCATTAAACCCCAATCATATTAATAATAGCAGAAGTCTATCGAGTAGAAGTATGAAACCAGCCATTGCCAAGTCCCAACGGCATTGTGGCTTTCATTGGACTTTCATAGTGCCATATGACTCATTGCGCAAGAAATGGTGGATTTTGTTCATTTGTGCAGTTTGAATTTCCAGAATCCTTGGATGCCTAATGGGTAAAATATAACCTTTGAAAAGCAGTAGAAACATCATTATCATGATTTACCCTTGATTCAACATCCAATTCATGGTTTGTCTTGCTAGAGGGCGCTTTTTCATCAATCTGCGCTGGGTAATGGCTGATTTTTTTACTTCTGCTTGATAGACTTTTGGTAATAGCTTTGAATGATTTCTGTAAACCTGTCAATAAGTAGAGTGGTATTGTATTTATTTTTATTTTTTTTTATTTCTTAAGGAAAAAGTTATAAACATGTATATAATTATTGGAAATAAAGTTTTGGTGATAATTTGTAGGTCACATAATTGTATGATTTCTGGCTAATTTGTTTTCAAATTTTTGATCAAAATAGAATTATCACTACCAGACGTAACATTGTACACTACAGGTATGCATGAATCATTGAAAACCTGAAAATAATTCAGATATTCAGTAGAAATTCAAGAGCCTAAACAATTTTGTAAACAGTTCTATTTTCCCAAGGAAGCTCTTGGAATTGCTTGGTTACCTTACTGGGTTATTACCCTGGGACCACTTTCTCGAAAGGCTATTATCGGCTGTTTAATCGAGAATACCGTTAACATTGTATGATGTCATCTAATAAAGAATTATATTTAATAGCGTTTCGAGCAACTGGACCCAGGAGGATTTAGTATCGAGGCAATTTTTTTTACACAATTATCAGGCCTGTGCTGAAATATTTCCTGGCAGAACCAACAAATTGGTCCTCTTAAAATTTTGTGAGATAACTCAACATTTGCATTTTTCCCTGGTTTGCCGATTTTTTAAATACATAATTGTGCCTTAGTGAAAAATAAAGCAAAATTGTTAAATTATTTAATCACAAAATTTGTCCAAATCAGTGGCAAAATACAAATTTTAACGAAGAATGCAAACAATTTGGGAAGTCTACAAATCGGTCCCCCTAAATCAAGTTTGCTTAACCATAGGGAAACCCTGTCCTGTCCATTCTCGCCTACAGCACAGGCCTGGTTGTAAAGTTGCATTTATTTTTTATGGCAAAGTATCGGGTGAAATTCTGTAAATCCCAAGTAAGTTTACACTGTTCTGAATAGGGATACATTTTTTACTGTGTCTTTTCTTGTTATTTCTATATATATATATCGTGCTGTCTTGTATTTAGTTCTGATGATAGTTAAGTAAATAGAATATACTAGTAAAATATGATATGATATTTTATTTCATTATTGTTTTAAATTCACATATCTGTCTTCTAAATATGACTTTCTTAAAACCCTACAGATTACAGTCAAAATGTCTTCATACTTTTTTGATCTAGTTATCAAAAGTGCTATTAAATTATTTATTCAAGATAAGATGAAATGAAGTGGGCCTTGAGGCCCTGATATGCCAGAGGTGCGAGTTTCCTGCTCGTTGAGCTAGGGAGAAACCTTAAGCATATGTGATTAAGCTTATTGTGTCATCTTTGCTTGCTCCCATTGATGTTTAAGGTGGCTTCTTTTGGCCGATTGAGCTGGGATTTACTGAAATAAGGATAAGTAAAGTGTCAAACTTGTTTAAAACTCAGTTCCGAATTAATTTTTCCCGCCTGTATAGGTAAAGTGGAGACAAAATGTGAATTCTGTCTCTGATTATTAAGGAATAATGGCTTATTCAGTCCCGGAAACCAGCAGTAATAAAATTCAGTTTTCCTGTCCAAAAACTTATTCTTTTTTTTTTAATTCTTGTAAAATCAGTACATGTATTCTTCTTTAAATTTAATTGATAACGCTTTGTTCAAATTTTTTACACTTAAAAGAGATAATTGAAATATGGGTTGTTTTTTGTTTTGTTTTGCGGTTTGTATTGTTTTTTTTTCTTCAAGCGCTGTTAACCGTGCATTAAACTTTTGAATATGTGTGAAAATCAATCCTTCATCCTTAGAGCAATTATGTCGAAAATCAAAATATTATTCTGTAAAAGTCCTGGAATATCTATAAATATGACTTCTTTAAACCTCTTTTTTTCTAAACAACAGAGCTAGGAATTTTAGGAGCCATTAATAGCTGAATAGGCTATTTGGGGTACATGATAGGACTTATATATATTCTATTATTTCTTGCTATAGTATATGATAAATATATCTGTTAGATTAAATGAATTTTAATGATAAATTGGAGTTGGATAGAAATGTATTCTAATAAAGACCTCAAAGTAAAGTCTTTGATGGCCCATTGTATTATGTTGAAATCTGTACATATATCCACATAAATATTATGTAATTTTATTTTCAAATTTTGATTTAAGGTGTGGAAAATTCTGTATAATAAATGTTTATATTATAAAAAAATCTTACTGGTTTATAAATTTATGATATTCTGATTCAATTACAGATCAATAGCTAAATGTCTTTTAACCAGAAAAAATGACTGACATGTATTTAATTCATGGACATATTTCAAACTTAGAAAAAAGTTTCCGCCTGTTTTAAAACAGATGGGATTGCGTTTCATATCATTCTGAAACCAATCCGCATTATGGCCACCACTTTATATTCAGATATAAAGTTCTTCTGTCAATACAATAGATGTGCTTGGATTTTAATAAGTTTCACAAAGAAATATGGCTCACATTGTATATTGCATCAATATGGTGATAAACACCATAAGTTTTATTCCTGAGTCCTGGACTCTTTTTACAAACTGTTCTTAAACTTTGTCCTGTGGTGTCTTTGTTTGTTGTCAGTGGTGGTCTTCTTCACCCATCGGGATGGCACGCTGTCATGCGAGTGAAATAACTTTAAGTACAGCGTTAAACCTCAATAAATCAGACAAACAAACAAACCTTAAACTAAAGTACAAACAGAGATTTGATTCGGATTACAAACATATTCGTTTTCAAAATAAGCCTTTATCAGTGGACCTCCTCTTGTTTAATATTGCTAGGCTATTTCAAATGCAGTTGTCTGGAACATGGTCATATGTCCGTGATAAAAACAATAATGACATTTTAAGCGGTCATACTGTCATAGCCATAAATGCATATATTCTCAGAGAGCTTTTCAACCGTAATTAGGCAGGGCCGTGGCCTACTTCGATGTACTATTCACAGAATCGAGTCCCTTTGTCGACCCTCTGGTATATGGGTGAGTCACATGATGTAGGTCGTAAAATAAATCCCTGTCAGCTCCCAGAATTACTATCCTACCCATCCATACATGCCTGATGAAATAAGATTTCGGTAACAGTCTTTTCTGATACTTTTTTTTGTCGGAGTTTAACTGGATTCACTTCAAACTTAGAATATATACTCAATCAAAAAAGAAACTTCACACTCATAAATTTCTAAACATTTTCTTGAAACTTAATACAAGATAGATTATTATTATTATCATTTGAGGTAAATGCTTTGTCAAAAACATCATGACACACAGCAACTCCGAGCATGCAGTTTGGATGAGACCCGGCAAACGGAATGCCCAGTGTGGTGTGCAGGAAGCGGACCGTTTTGGGGGCGGTAGTGGTATGGTTTGGGGTGTCTTTAAAGGTCTTGCCCGTTCCTGACTGATGGTCGTTCAAGGAAACTGCTAATTCCAGAGCTTTTGCCATTCATGGCCCAGGTCTGACATTCCAACACGATAATGTCAGACCTTATACGGCCAATTTAACGCGGAATTTTCTTAGGCATCAATGTCCTGGAGTGGCCTGTCAAGGTCTCCCCACCGTAATCCCATAGAACATGTATTTGATGTGTTGGGCAGGAGACTCGGTAAAGTAAGGAACCCTCCACAGAATTTGCAGAAACTTAGTGCCATGTTGGTTCAATTATGGCGACGCATCCCCCAAGCTGTGTTCAGACGCATCATTCAATCCATGCATCGAAGTTGTGAACGCTCATGGGGGGCATACGCGCTATTGACATGCTTTCATCAAGTTGTAACTTACCATTTTTGTAACTCTCCATTTCCGGTAGAACTGGTTACATTGTGAACATGATTTTTATGTTGAATTTAATAATTATTTAAAACCACTTTTCTTGTATGTTCAACTTTTCCACATCCAAAAGAGTGTGAAGTTTCTTTTTTGACTGAGTTTAGTTTATTCCTGCTAGGATGGCTCGCGTGAATACAGTTCTCAAAATTACTCAAAACAGATAATAAAACCATATGCGTTATTTTGCAATATTCCGATCTGTACATGCTGTGAGTGCTGTGACCAGTATAACTTAGTAGGCAATTCAACTATAAACTCAAAAAACCACCCCTGGAGCCACACACTGCACGAAGAATGGGTTCGGATTCCGGGTGTCCGAATTCAAAGACTCATTCAGTTTCTGCCAAAGGGGTGTCGCGCAGTGATTGCATCTCATGGTGGCCACACATGGTGCTGATTTCAGCACCATCGTGCAACGCTTTTCGTTGACGAATATGCCCCCGCTGCCGTCGCTCCATAACGAAAACATTACCACATACTTGTACCAACTTTAACTAAGCTACCCGCTACAATTGCTGAGTTATCCCGCTTTGTTTTAAGAGATAAATCTATTAATATTTCGTCTGTGCGTTTTTATTTTTGACAAAGTATACGTTATTATTGCAATATACATAATAACGGAAACTCGATCATGCCTCAAATAAGATAAAATAGCCTTTGTTTGAATTTTTTAAATAGTTGTATTCTGGTTTAAATACAAAAACTACGCGAACAAGGCTTTCGAGAAATTGAGTACTTGAATCAAAATTGTGCGGTCACAATTACACATCACAAGTGTTGTTGTTTGTTGTTTTTTTAGCAGTCTGAACAGTAAGTTGTGCCGCACTCAACGCCAGCGTCTCTAGCATGTGTACAGACTTTCTTGTCAGGAACATGGAATGGACAAGTGAAAAAATCCGGCTCGTTTCCCGAACAATTAACTTGGGTCATGTGAATTGGACCCGCCCCTGGGCTCGTGTCCCTGCCCCTGAACACTCTGACCGCGGAGGAGTACCCCATCTGTCTGCAGATCACACGGGCTTCCATGATGTCCCAGTTCTCGTCACAGACTGTTCCCCATCGGCCATTGTGGTAGACTTCCAGGCGACCAGAATATGTGTTAGTCAACCTGATTGGTAAACCTGGGGTTAGACAGGAAAAACATAGGTTTTTTGTTATACATCGCAGATATGAGCTTTATATACAACTTTTGTGTTTTCTGCTTTACGCTCTATCAATGTCTCATTCATCATTGTATTTTTTTTATATAAAAGGTTGAGTTACTTGTACCAGTACATCAATTGTTCAACTGACCGGTATCAGAAGTCTATCAAGTAGAAGTATGAAACCAGCCATTACCCAGCGCCGATTGCGGAAAAAGCGCCCCCCTAGCGGGACATAGAGAACTGCCTAAGGACATGAATTGGGTGTGGAATCATGGGTATATCATGTTAACGCTGTTTCTGCCGCTTTACAAACGTTTTATTTTACCCATAAGTTGTCAGTGGATTCTGACATGCAAATTGACAAACTGCATGTTGTAAAAAGTAAAATGTTTCCATCCCCGCATATTTTCTCGTGTTGGGCTGCATGGTTATAGTGGCATATTAGCTTTTACCACATTACGGACTTGGCCACATGGATAGTCGGATTCTCCATCTAAACACCATGGAGAATCCAGTGTCTCAATTTACTGTGCCAGTGTTCTCTGGGTCACAATTGAACATCCGACTGTGTAAAAAGCTTCCGTATGCCAAGACGAGGAAATCAACTGTGATGAAAACAATTCCCAACACATCGATAGTCCATTTACACAAAGTGCTAGGCCAATTTATTTATTAAAGTGTTAATCTAAATTTAACGGATAATTTCCTAAATTAAAAAGAGCACTATGTTGTGTGTATGTTGGTGCTATGACTCGGCCGTATACCTGAACATACTGCCCCTGCGTCCTCCACATGCCCGCAGTCGTTGACTTGACTGGATGCCCTGCCGCACGTAAATATGCTGCTCTCTGCGCCGGTACAGCGCATGTCGTCCAACCAAACCGGACCCGTTCCGCGGCCAAAGTGGCCTTTCTTGGTCGCCCTCTGAGCCCGGCTATAGCCGAGTTCGCGACATACGACGTTAGCATGACGTAGATCCCAATCGTCGTCACACACTGTCCCCCAGACACCGTTCATTAAAACCTCAACACGACCGAATGAACCATGACTAAGTCGAACACCAGCTGGAAATGTATAAAAGGTAGATTATTACCACATTGAGAAACACAGAGTATATGATTGCTTCACTGACATGATCCACTTTTGTTTATTCGTGAGAAAGTGCTTTTCATGTCTAGAGAAATGCTTGTCTCTGGAAGTTTCTCTATAGAACAAGAGACAATTCATCGATTTTGTTATAAATCAAACGATTTGGCATCCCTATGCCAGTTTGAAAATTATTTAGAAATATATATTCAAGTCCCAACTAAAATAAGAAATCTTATTTTCGATAAACGGGAATTTTGCTTTAGACGTTTGAAGGTTTTCGTGCAGACGTATAACAAATTAAATTTGCTTTTATTCTGAACAAACTATACTAGTTTTAGATTGTTTTATCTGAAATGAAAAGGTATGTGTTTAGTGGATTTAAGACAATGCGTACAACCTTCTTCATTAATCCTCCAATGTATTAATTGGGATTACAGTAAATATGTATATTGTAATCCCAAGTATTAGTCCGTTATATATTTCTTAATCGGCGACCTACAGACATCTGGAGAGAAAGTAATAACGATAGGCATGGTATAGAAAATTTGTGATAAATTTACAGCTATCAAGATAGTCGGCAAGAGTTTAGAAAAGATCAACCTGCAAATTGATAACATAACACGATAGTTTTGTTATTAGGAGCAAAGTTTCGGAGCAGATCATGTTAGCACCGTTTTCATTAGCGTGATCGCTGCCTCCCGAAGCGTTGCTCGTCCATAAATCCAGAAAAAGTTTGAATTTTTGCCAATCAAAGAAGTTATATATTCTCTGCAAATAGGTATTTCGAAGAAATAGAAATAACCCAATGAACATGCCCGCTAAGGAGAATGTGAGTTAGAAGTTGTCTGATACAGAGGAAAGTTTTACCTTAACCAGAAGATGAGAACTAGAATACCCTATTTTGATTCTCATGAATGCTGAAATGGGTCTTTGTGAGAGTGAAGCCAGTGTTGTGCTATTCCTGTACAAGGAGACTATAAACAACCGGCTACTGTAGGTTGGGTATATTGGAAGGAATGACGTAACTCATAATCTAAAATACACCAGGGAACAAATTAAAACTGCTTCGAAAAGCGGACCTTGTAACATACCGACTGATTGGGCCAATATGGTATTTGTTAAGCTCCAAGGCTGTTTCTTATTATTGTATACCGTCAATTGGAATGGCATGTCGGATCGACGCTCTGCACAGCACTCCATGTATCGTACACATTTTATAACAGGTCCAATTTCTATTCATGAGGCCACGTAGTTGACACCATTTTAACGGAAGAGGGAATTATTTCTAAAAAAATAAATAGACTGGCACAAAAATGTTTATAAAAAGGGTGATATATAAAAAATATTCTTTACCTCCTCGAAGATCCGAACCCGGTCTCCTTGCACACAGAGCTAACACAGGAATATGTAAATCCTGCATCTAGCCACGAGATAGGAATATATTTGGCTCATTAAGGATCAGATATATTAACTATAAATGAAAATTGAAATATGCATATACGTTGTTCTATATTGGTATGTAAAGATAGCCTGTAATGTTTATTTAAACCCAGGTGTCCGCCAATGCCTTCTTTTATGCATTCGTCCGATAGCTGACCAATGCATAAATTGATTGATTTGTGTTTTTCGACGTAATCAAGAAATAGGACCAAAACAAACCTATTGTGTCTACCGTTATCAATTATAGCTCAGAAGCATGATAACTTATTAAATACTCATTATACCATGCTACTATCAGTTCAATTACAATAAATACACTGCCGTGTAGCCGAACGGATGACTGGACAATGTATATACATATGATGTCACTATCGTGTAGCCTAACGGATGACTGGACAATGAATACACTATCGTGTAGCCTACAACAATAGTGTAGCCTACACAACAGTGTTATCGTGTAGCCTAATGGATGACTGGGCAATATATACACTATCGTGTAGCCTACAACAATAATGTAGCCTACACAACAGTGTTATCGTGTAGCCTAATGGATGACTGGGCAACATATTTACTATCGTGTAACCTAACGGATGATTGGAAAATAAATACACAATCGCGTAGCCAATAACGGATTTATATACTGGATAATATATACACTATCGTGTAGCCTAAAGGCTATTGTCAATGTCAATAACCGTTAGGTTAAACGATAGTGTATTTGTTATCCAGTCGTTTTAGAGCTATACCACTTACGATACATTACAAGATGGACATTTGTAGCACGGAAGCAACACATCGTTCAATGCCTTAACTCAGTATTCATCCTTCATATCAATCAATTCACATACTTAATTGTATTCCTCGAGGTAGTTTGGCGGTCAACACTTCTAGTTCATCTTCGGTGGCGTTTGGCACATTTGTGAATTCCTTCTCTTCTAACGCCTCTACCGAATTCAAAGCACGTTTTTGTAATTCTTGAAGTTCGTTTTCAATCTTTGCCATTCGTTCTTTAAGCTTGGTCACCTCCGTTGTGGCATTGTTGGCTCTAGGGACAGGGGTGGTAGTCATCTTGGCCGGGGTCACCGGTAGAAGGTGCTCAAGTTTGACTTCCAATTCCTCCACTCGGTTCAGCAACTTTGGATCCGTACATAGCCTTTCAACATTCTCCGTGGCAACTGTAAAGTGGAAATCACAGACCTGTCCCCTTGCTCGAGCTAAATTCTTCTCTTTTTGAAGTTTTTCCAATTCTGTGTCACTGTCTCCATTAATTAGAATTTCCTTGTCCTTATTCGTCTGAAGATTTTGCCAAAACTGTTTGGTTGAAGTTATGGGGGATTGTGTATATGTCATTTGGAACCCCACTAGCAGTATAGAGTAGGTCATTACCATATCACAAAAACATAACTTAAACTCCATTTTCTGTAGTAGATTTGTCAACAAATATTATTCTCATGGAATAACATTTTCTTTTCCGTCTGATATGCAGTATCTCAGTAGGACAGGGAAATCACAGCGCCATTTTGAGACAAACAGTTTAAACTTTTCCGCATGTTGAGATTTGATTGAGAGGCTCCATAGAGGGGTTCACAAGCTGTAATATCGTGGAGTGTTATTTAGTGAAATAACAGGTGGTAGATAAACTCAAAATCCAAGGAATAACAAATTGAATCTGTTAAAGGGGATTGACATTAAAGGGGGCATTATAATCCAGAATAAGATTAAATATCTTTGTCACAACAACTTGTTTTGTCTAAAGCCCACTTTACATCGAAAGACTTTATAAGTGATATTGGGATACATTCATGAAATAATATGTTTCATTTGCCTAATGTCTTGTAGATGATATATTGGGATGTTTTAGTCCAGTCTTCAACTTTGTATTTTCGCTGAATAATATTGCGTTCATCATAGAAATAATAAACGAAGTCGAAAGTCAGTTTCATGGTAAAGACCCTCATACAACTGTTAAACAAAGATTTTGTATGAGGACTCTCGTCTGAAACACCGCAGGGATATTTGACAACTAGAAACATATGTGACCCTCCTTGTCGTTTCCTACCATAGTATTGTCTACAAGGGTGTATGTAGTCGTCACGAAGGCTAAAAGCGTAAACTAAGTTAAACCCTGTCACGACTGTAATACATTTATATAGATGAGGACTCTTTTACAACAACAGGTGGTTTTCATTAATGTCGTTAGATTCCAGGTACTTGTTTCGCCGTATTTGATCGTTAAATCGCCAGCAATATCTACGATTCCCGAGATTTGCAGTCAAGACGTTTCCTCAACTGCGTACTCAATTGTCACGCGCAGTTAATTGTTCGTTGAGTACGGTGGCCAATTAACTTGGCGTGACAGCTCCAGCGGTGAAACAACCGATGAGGCCATTCATTCACGGTCACCTGGCTTGTAAGTGTTTGATAGGACATAACATACGTTATAGAAAAAAATAATTGTTTTTATCTTAATTATAAATTGTGTGACATATATATTCGAGAAAAATGAACAATAAGGGAAGAAAAAACCAGCTGAGTAGCTAGCAGGTCCACCACTAGAGGCTTCTTTTGAAAATATATATGCTTATCATTCCCTCGAATCTCCTTTTTTCGGAGCCGTAAAAGTGACATGAAAAAAAAAAAAAAAAATCTACAGTAACTCGTTATAACGACTTACTATCTAGTAACAATGCTGTCTGTACTCAGCACTGGGGGGAAATTAACTTTCCAGCATTATGAAAACGCTTTGTATAATGGTTGTGCTACTGTGAAGTATTGTTGGAATATACCACCGTCATATCAGTATAATACCATAAAGCACGGTGTTAAATACCAATAAATAAATCAATCAATCAATCAATCCACTTGTCAGTTGAATGTAAATTAGTATTAATATATAAC
>JARFOD010137085.1:0-13367 GCA_031763545.1 Mopalia muscosa
ACAATGTGTTTTCAATGGTTTAATGAAAGTATATTTAAACATATGTGGTTGTTTTTGTTGTTAAATTTACCCCCAAAACACATTAAAAAAAATGCTGAGGCAGAAGTGTTTTTGCCGAGGCGAAATCGTTCTGCCTCAGCAATTTTTTTGCCGAGGTGTCAAATCCTAATTACCAGGGCTGGTACAGCAAATCCATGTTTTTTCGTTGACGTTACAGTACGTTATGAAATAAGGTGTTGCCATTTTTATAGTTACTTGTCAGATTATTCTTACTTGCAAAAGTCGTTTTTTTGGATAACCATAATTTTTCTTTAAACTTATTTTTAAGTATAGGTAGGCTTGCATGTTGCCCTCTAGCTAGTGGAGCTGGTTTGGAGATTAGCACAACTGTCTTTGAATAGAATTGAGAAAGATTAACTCTCCAACATAGCCAAAAAATGTGCTAGTGTCAATTATTGTTGGTATTACAATGCTATGTAGGCGAATTACCCTTGAGCATGACGTCAAACGCCTATCAATTATTCAATCAATCAACCGATGAATCAATCAATCAATTTTTTTTTCTCCTTATGTGATGTAACATCAATCCAGAGGCATGTCCCAAAGAATAATCATTTGAGTGAAATAACCTTAAGTGTGTCGTTAAACCCCAATCAAAAACAAAAGAACATCACCCTGTTATCAGAAAGTCAAATCTCATATATTGTATTGCCCAATTTGTTTTTATCATCTTCAGGCTGTGTTAGTAGATATGGAGGAAGGAGTTGTCAGCGAAATAATGAAGGGTCCCTTAAGAGAGGTTTTTGATTGTAAACAATTGATTACAGACGTATCTGGATCTGGAAACAATTGGTAAGTATATATGACCCCTCACACAACAAACTCTGTCTAGACATTAACCTAAATTATCTCAAATTTTGTCTTCTCCATGACAACTTTTTTGCTTGTTATGATAATATTACAACATGCAATCAAACTAATTTATGTTTTCTGACAAATGTTGATGCTTTCTAACTGAAAAATTCATGTTTTGCCTCTCAGACACAATTTCCAAGTTTTTCTTCTAAGTAGCTTTCAAAATAGATTTTGCGGACTAATTTGAGGTGGTTAGGGTCAATACATGTATTATAAGTATGACTGATAAAGTATATCAATTATTAAATATATAAATTTCCTGAGGTTCCCAGAGCTGAGGGGCACATGATTTTTGGCAATTATTACATGTTTTACTTTATAGCATCCTGTTTGTATTCCCCTTCTTCATGCAGGGCTGTTGGTCATAAGATGTATGGTTCACAGTACAGAGAGCAGATAAGTGAATCTGTGCGGAGAGCAGCAGAATTCTGTGACTGTCTTCAATGTTTCTTTCTCTTACATTCTATGGGAGGAGGTAATGACCACACTGTTTATTTGTCTTACTCAAAACCAATCTTATAAGAATCAGATCTAAATTGCTCCCTATTTTTGTTTGTCTCTATTGAAATCTAACTCAAACGCTTTGCTCATGGTGCTCTATTAGGTCAAATTTACTGAATAAATAATGTCAAGATCAAACCCTTTCTAAAAAAAAAGCTTAAAAAAAAAATTTGAAAAAGAAAACTCCTATTTTCAAGACAAAATTTGACTTTAAATTTCAAATGTGTTGTTGGCCCATGGCCATGGCTAAGTGGTTAATGAGTGCTCTTTCTGAAGCCTATTTCGAAGTACTGTGCACGGAATCCAGTCTGTCTGTTGACCCTCAGGTATATGCGTGAGTCACAAAATGTGGCTCCCCCAATTGCAGGGGTGGTTTTTGCAAGGCTTCCTCTCAGTTTTCCACCATAATAGGAAACAGTGTGAAGTGGACAATCCATCATCATAAAAGTAAAATACCCTTGAGTATGACGTTGAACCCCAATCAAGCAAATCAAATGTTGTTTGAAATACATTTTAGCTGTTTTATTGGCTTTCATATCTCACTTTCCATTGTCATATAAGTGAAATACCCTTGAGTACGAGGTTAAACATCAATCAAACAAACAAACAAATTCATTTTTCATTTTACATTTCTTGGACGAATGACTATTACTCAGCCATTATTATAACTACATGTATAACTAGGACAAGATAAGAAGGTATAGTGTACAAAGAAATCCAGAACATTTGGTTATGTTAAAATAACAGTAAAAATCCTTCTGGTGGCCATGCTTTTGCGCTTTCTCTTCTAGGGACAAATCGCTGTTTTTCCAACTGCATTACTGCATTTTGGACAGAAAAATGCAACAAGAGTGTAAGTCATGCTACGTCATGAACAGGGGCAATAACAAAATCAACAAAATTGACACACCTTTGTGGCACTGTTGATTTAAAGTTTTTGAAAGGTGGTTTTGGCTTAATGTTTGAATAAATGGCGGAATAAGGGTTTCAGGGATTGAAATTCACATTGGTGTAATAAGGGTTTCAGGGATTGAAATTCACACCGATGGAATGAGGGTTTCAGCGATTGAAATTTATACTGGTGTAATGAGGGTTTCAGAGATTGAAATTTACACTGATGGAATGAGGGTTTCAGGGATTGAAATTCACACTGGTGTAATAAGGGTTTCAAGGATTGAAATTCACACTGGTGGAATGGGGTTTTCAGGGATTTAAATTCACACTGATGGAATGAAGGTTTCAGGGATTGAAATTCACACTGGTGGAATGAGGTTTCAGGGATTGAAATTCACACTGATGGAATGGGGTTTTCAGAGATTTAAATTCACACTGGTGGAATGGGGTTTTCAGGGATTTAAATTCACACTGGTGGAACGAGGGTTTCAGTGATTGAAATTCACACTGTTGGAATGGGGGTTTCAGGGATTGAAATTCACACTGGTGGAATGGGGGTTGAAATTGACACTGGTGGAATGAGGGTTTTAGGGATTGAAATTCACACTGTTGGAATGTGGGTTTCAAGGATTGAAATTCACCCTGGTGAAATGAGGGTTTAGGGATTAAAATTCACACTGTTCCTTAGGTCAGAGAGCAGTTAAATTAATTGACCATATTCAATTATCTATACTTTTTATAAACCAATCAGATGCTGTCATTACCTGTTTTTCTAACATTTCACCGCAAAATTTGTCAACCTTTTCGATTAAGTGCTGAAGTTTCCTTCTGGTTTTCCACCATGATAAGGCAAGGAGCAGTGTGAAGTGGACAATCCGTAATAATATAAGTGAATTAGTGAAATACCTTTAAGGTTTTAAGCCAGTGACCTCCCTTAGATCTAAAGGGGGTGGCTAACCTACAGTCTGTAATGGGTTGCAGACCTGGGGCCTGTTCAACAAAGCAACCGTAGCCTTCCATCTTAATTGTCATGAAGTCAGTATTGAAGCCATTATGTCATCAATGACATGGCAATTAAGGTCAACTAAGGGTAAAATCGCTTAGTGGAATTATAGCCAGATATTTACACCTGCTAAATGTACTAGTCACTGTCTCTCAGACCAGCGATTTTTCAGACATTTCACACAGTATGTAACATTTAATCAGTGCTCACCAGCAAAAAATAATGTGGTGTGAAACTGGTACATTTACAAACAACTGGTCCTGTGAAAGATTTACCGAAATTCTACGGCTGGCTTTGGAGTTAATTGAAGAATAAAATTGTCCACCTCATTAATACAGAGCACACATGTTTATTCACTACAGTATTTGAGACAAATTCACAATATACCGAGAACAAAAAAAAACGTTTTTATTGACGAAGAGACTGATTTTAAATCAACATATCATACACACTGTAAACCATAAATGATACAATTTGACAGCTTTGACCTGAACACATTCTTACAATCATAGTATCAAATTTTAGAAACAGAAACATGTCATGTCCCATGATGGGTAAAGTTTGTATTTAAAAATGATTAGCACTAGCAATGATTCAGTTGCAGACACTGACATCTCATGGACTTTTTAGAAATATCATTACTGAGACAATGCAGTCCATGTGTTACTATTTGTATAAAAATATTGCAAAAAATTCACTTATTTAAAAAGTTAAATGTAGCACATGATAGAGATGAACCTTAAATTTCACAAATTTATGTCCAAATAAAACCTTTTAAATACATTTAATTATGAAAGTATTATTGAAAGAAATGTATGTCATTAAAGAAATTTTGATTCTATCTAGTTTTTCACATCACATATTATATAAAACAAAATGCACTATCTGCTTCCAATACACAAATTCAGGGTCCCTTAAAGAACTGTCAAATAAGTTATTTCGTGGACAAAATTGTATATGATTAAGGGTATATATTTCTAAAAATTGATCACACTGGCATCACATGTGTTCTCATGTACTGTAAACACATCAGAGAAAATTTATAAAAACGTCTTTATTAGGGGTAAAATGTGTTTATACTGGACTGGGGTGCTGGCCCAGCTAGGCAGAGATGATATGTTCAAATGAGGCAAGAAAGATTTTATTATAATAGAAAAAAAAAATGTTTCTAGACAAAATGAAATATGTTTATTCAGACAACCAAGGGCTTAACCAAAAATCAAAAGTATATTGAATAAATCAATATACAGTATAGAGAAATTTTGCTTATTTATATATATATACATGACAATGCAAGAAAATAGTGTCTCGCAATCTGACATTCAAAAGTTGCATCTATAATTGTAATCCATAAAGCCTTGTGTTATACATTACCAGGGGCTTAGCCAGAAATCAAAGGTATGGTGCTCAAAATGGTACTTTTGCTTCAGTTTTCAAATAACTGGGTGTCCTATCTCCAGCATGTTAATTTTTCTTAAAACAGGGTGTCCAAATGAGTCAGTTGTTTACTTAAGGGTGTCCACTTGGACAGGTGTCTGCCTAAGCCCTTGTACCCTACTGATATGTTTAATACAAGAGTGCTAAAAGTTATAATTGTTAATACATATGTGTTAACTAAGAGAAGCATTATTTTACAATTTGAACAACACTGTTATTTGTTAACCCATTCTAATAAATGTGTCCGTCAAAAAAAATATAAAATTCTGAAGGCAGTGACTGACACATTAAAATATACTTAAGTATTGTAAAAATGGTTACTTAATTTATATGGCAAAGTTGTTAATATCACTGCACAATGATTGGACATAATTTGACAGTTCATAACTTCATACTCACTTATTGCTAAATTCATCTGCACATTTCAACTTTTCAAGGCACAAAAATAGATAAATACAATTGCTTCCACACAGGGGAAATTAGAGAGCATAATTGAACACAACAAATGATGCTCGTTTTACCTTTATGCATTTTATTGCAGTCCGGAGTATCGCTTTAAAGTTTCTTAACACAGGATGTCCGAAAAAGGAAATCGTTCACTTCAGGGTGTCCATTTGGAATCTGCCTAAGCCCATTGTACCAATATACCACATGTTATTGTATATGTCTATTCCTACAGAAGTTACAGTAGTCAGATTTGGGACATTGGAAAGATAGGGCGCATAGGGGAACAGTAAATTAAGACACCCTGTTTCTGTTTGCTGATTTGAGACACCCTCTTCTTCATTTCTCGCTAATTCTATGGTTTACACAATAATGCATTGTCAAGGCTCTATTTAACTGTACACAAGTATTAGTACAACCTTATTTTCATATGACAAAACATGCTTGTAAAACACGTTTTCAACCGTTGAAATGTTGTATTTCGTTTTTGACATTTAAGAAATCTAGGAAAATCCATTTAAAAAAGTTTTAAAATATTATGCATTTGACTGGTCAAAAACTTTATGACATACACCTAGTGATGTATGCTTCAGATTTCAGTGTGCAATCCCAATTCGGCTACGTCATGATATCTTTGATTGAAGCATAATTGTTTGTTATAATTTAACACAATTACCTAGCTTTATGCAATACAAAAGAGAAAACAATGGACCAAAAACACAACACGTTTTTCCCATACGAAAGCTTACATTTATTGACTGAGTGATTGGGTAGGACGGGACTACTTCACAACCTTAAATGTTGTAAATAATGTCAATTTAGCACTCATTTATAACGTCAGATTGAAGCTTTCTGTTCTTTCTTAATTTTTTTCTTCTTCGATTTATAAAATAAATTTTATATTTATTGAGCAAAGTTTTCGTAGAATTTCTCCTCAACAGTGGTTGTAGATATCATCTTTATGTTTGTAAATGTTTTCACTTTTCAGGATCATCTTATTATGAACCCTCTAAAAGTTAGTCTCATCTAGTTACCGAACGTCCGAACCTGTGATTTTCAATTCTTTTGGTTAACAAATTTAGTGTCCAGCCAGAGGTGGCGCAGTAGATAAGTCATTCCCTATAGCTACTTCAGTTTAATTTAGCTTTAGGTTGTTTGATTGATTGCTGTTTTACCCTGTGCTTAAGGCAGACAGGTGCTGTTGGGGAGAATGGTCAGAACAGGGTCTCCCCTAATCCTGATATAAACTGAGAAGTCATATGCATAAATAGCCTAACAGCAATTCTCAGTTATGACAGTCTTATCAATAAATGCCCACCCCAGAGTCTATTTGCAGCTCCTGTGTCCTTGAAATCACATATATTTCCAAAATACAACCACCACACTGACAGTAATCAATAGCATATACACTTTTGTTTGCAGTAGACGTGACGCAATGAAACTTCCGGGCCAGTTTACATTCACATTGAGGCATTGACAAATGGGTTTGTTAAAATCCGCAATACCAGAGGAAAATACAAATGTTTATAAATAGGTTACCTCACAAAATTTTAGAGGACCGGTTACGTATGCAGGAAAAGATTACAACACAGGCCTGTAAAGGGTATTCACTCCTATGACGGCGGTGTATTCTAACAAGAATTGACACTAGCACTAAACCAAGATGTGGAGTTGAAGTGTTATTCTTAATTTGTAAAGTTATTCTTGAGGTGTTCTATCTGTATCACTATTCCCTAACACTTGACATGAATGTGACAGGACTCACTGAACTTTGAAATAATTCAGAAAAAAAGAATTAATATCTCAAAATATGAATTGCAAGACACAAGCTTAAATAGAGGTCATACCAAGTTCACAGAAGTGGTTACGGGTTAGACATTAGTCCCATTACAAAAATATATGCACTTTTTTAAGTTTTCAAATCACAGAAATATTAAATAGCTTGGAGAAACACAAATTACTGGGTATAACAAGTAGAACAGTAAATGCCATTCTCCGACTTGAACGCATATATACGAACTTCTGCGAAATTGGATCCAGAAAGGAGGACGACAAGGTTATCATGTGATGTGACAGCAACATTTGTCGGTTTCACATCCGCTCCTATTTTCTGTGTATGTTGCAAAGGCACGCAAAAATATTGTCCTTTCTGGTTGAACACTTGGACTCTGAAATTTCCGCTGTCCGCTACTATTACATGTCCATCAGCACTTGTGCACACTCCCAAAGGCGCCCGTAACTCGCCGGTTCCTGAGCCTTCTCGGCCAATATTCATTTTAAATTTCCCAGCTTTTGTAAACACCTTGATGCAGTTGTTTCCACAATCTGAGACAAATATTTGATCTTTGTTATTAACAGCTACATGATATGGCGACATGAAGTGATCGTTTCCACTTCCTTTACTGCCAACCTTTTGAGACAGTTTCTTTTGATCAGTGAATATATACATGACGCAACTATCCAGACAGGTGACTATTGAAAACCCATCAGAATTTAAAGCTATTCCACTTGGATTTTCAAACTTGTAATAATTGCCATGATTTGCCATTAATCTTCCATTCATTGAATATTCTCTCATAATAGCCGATTTAGATTTGTTCACTGCAACTAATATTGTTCCTTTTGGAGTAATTGTTAAATCATGAATTATACAATCACACATGAAACTGTTCTGCAATTGCCCCCCTGCGTTGAAAATAAATATGCGATTTCCTCCCAAATCTGACACGATAATGTCATTGTTCAGGCCGACTGCGAGACCCTTTGGTCTTAGAAAATCTGTCATAGTCTTTCCATAGCGACCAATTTGTTGAACCAGTCCATTACTGCATGGTATAACACTTGTTGATCTTGGCCTGCTCGGCTGTTGATCCACAGCCAATGGATACGGTGGTGGTAGATCAGGATATATCCCTGTTGTTGGGAGAGGATTAGGCAAAGGTGGCCTGGATGGGACCGCTGGTGGAACTGGATTGGGTGTAATAGGTTTACAGTCCAAACCGGTATCTTCGTTGTCAACTTTTATTTTGGATTTTCTTGGAGCTGGCGTGGGTCTGTAACTCACGTTCGAATGTTCTGTGTTGCTTTCCACAGCATTTTCTCTATTTGTTGGTACTTCTGGCCCTGTAACTGTATGTGACAAACTTTGAACTAAATGATTGTCCTGGAAACCGGACACTCCTGTTGCAGGAATCTGTGTTTCTTTTCTACACATGGGACATTGGAAATATCCCTGACTTTCACAATTGCGACTGACGACAAAATCTCGCAGACACCCTTCACAAAATGTATGTAGACATGGTAAAGCTTTAGGCTTGTTGAACGGCAAGAAACAAATGTGACACGTCAGGTGGTCCTCTTGAATTCTGCTCGCTAAATTTTCGGCCATTTTTCCAGTTTGAAATGTCAGTCGAAAAATATTGGTTTGTTTTCTTTACTTTTCAACAGTCAGCTCACTTCCGTGCGCCATGTGAATCACCAAAGAGCGACTACTCAAGGGAAACAACTCTGCCGTGGCATTCAAAATACAACAATGTTTACTACCTTTTTTAAAAATGTTAAAGCCAGTGTAAGCTCATCATAACCAATATATTCAAACGCATATGTTATTTAGTGTTTGTTTTTCTTCAATCATATTAACTTTATCTTAATACGCTTCAAATTTGTTGAAGGCATTCCCATGTCTATAAATAGGTCATAGCGGAGAACCCTTGTGATGAGCAGTTTTGACGTCATCGGGTAAAGTCTGACGCCCACAAGTCAATATACTCTGCGTGACTAAAGAACAAATGCTTGTGTATAATCGTTAAATAAATGATTGTTTTAGCACTCTCTGGGCTTGTTGTCACTATACTCTAAAAATAGAACCCACAACTAAAAATAGACTTGTCTGATTAAACTATTGTTTAAGTTTCATTTTTCATGTGCTAAAAAATTGCTTTGTGTTTAAACCGTCGCCGTCTTACCTGCATGACATTACGTATACTATAGACTGTCATAGCGTATCAGATATCCTGGTAAAAGAACTGAAATCAATATATCGTACTTTACTGTATGTAGCCGAATCAATAGCGATTGAACGCTAGAATTAAATATCAAAATTTGTTCACTTCCATACATCCATACATCCATACATCCAAAACGTACAATGTCCAAGGCCAAAACGTACAACAGTTAATAGTAACCTAATGAAATCTAACTGAAGAAAACCCCCAAATAGTGTAGATAATTTTATTTAATTAAATATTAATTGTATACATCTACTCTCCTTTATTCCTTATATTACACGCATGTATGAAAAAATCCAATCACCAGTTCCTGAAATGTAACGTCAAATATAACTTAAGATTTACCATGCAAACCTTATATTTGTAGACCCCAACAACTTCCTTTTTTGTAATTCTTTTTTTTTTGTGAGATCTGTCTTTGAGTATTTTATGGTCAAAAACTACACTGAGCAATGAGAACGATCTCATTGTCTTAAAATTGAAAAAAAAAACATGGAAACAATGTTGATGAGATAATGTCACAAGGCATTTTTTACAATTACTATTTTTTTTACAATGGTCTGCCCGCTGGGTGATTGAGAGCGGCTTCAATAATTTTTAAGTTCATCTCAGATTTTTCAGATTGTGAGAGGAATTCCAGAATGGATCCATGACCTCCCGTCAACTGTTGTCAAAAGTAGCCAGAGTTTACGTCCCATTGCGGGAATAAATACACGAACCTGTATATAATGATGTTATTCAACATTTGATATAAAATAATGTTATTATTTGATATCTCTGAAGCTTTGATATGATAATGGTACTGAGTATTATATCTCGTGGTCTGTTGTCATATTACCAACTCACTTCACTTGTATATTAGTGTATACTAGTAGCCTATTATTTAAATATAGGTATATTACAATAAAATAAATAATACAATTTTTGGCATTGTCACTATTTAATAGTAGTCTATATTGCGTTGTCTCGCTATGTGTTTACTGGATACTAACCCATCAAGCCCTCTTCAGTCATCAACTGTGTGCTGTTTTCTCTCGATATCCGTGCGTGGAGCCTTACATTAATTTCACATTGGCTCACTTCAAGTCGATGCTGGGAGTGATAATAATTCAGCATTGTAAAGTTATGTACATAATTTAATAAGACGTTTTGACCATAGGTATTGTACGTTTTGGCTGATATATTAGACGTTAAGGATTGCACGTTTTCATGGTTAGACGTTCTGACTGGTATTCATAAATTCTGCTAAGAAAAAAAAACTTGCATGTAACAAACTGAATAATTAGAAACGGTTCTCATTTTTTAAATAACAAAAAATCTAAAAATTCTAAAGAGCGTGTTAAACTTCAAAATCATTTGCCAACATATTATGTCAATTGGCATAAATATTTTTGTTTAACTGAGAGCTGTTCAAGTGTTGCCGTGTTGGCGGGACCCAAAATCCAACCACTGTCTTGTTGGGAATATTGAGTTTAATGAACAGCATTTTAATCTGTTTGCATAAAACCACTTACTGCAGCTGATCTTCAATCACGTCTAGGGCAAACAATTCACGGTTTTTTCGTGTAACACCCATTATTTCAAACAACTTGACAGGTCTTGACGACGTCTGCAGTTCCGTCTATCGTGATTTCTGCATATGGTGACAGCTCTAGGTCAAGGTCATCCGTAATTAGGGTTTTTTAAAAGGTGGGATTCGCTTCGTATGTGGAGGTAGGATGAACATTTCTGTTTGATAAAACGTATATAACTAATTTATGCTTAAAAAAAGACAATCGATACTAGTCGGAGTATATTTATCTAAAAGATAACACAACTGTGGAAAAATTATTGGACGTATCGTTATTCATATTAGTTAAGATTTTTATATCGCTCTAGCTGTCTGCTATCAGAGACTGCTGCTATCCAAAAACATAACCAAACATGCTGTCATTAGAAAGTTTTTCATTGTCTATTTTAAGTACAATTCTTGTGTTATTTTTGATTGTTTGGTTTGTCGGATGTTTCTCTGAAGTTAAGAACAGTTATGCATTCGAAGAAACACCGGGTATTGTTTGGGTTACTATAAGGGGCGTTATTTTGAGTAGAAAAAACAGGGGATTTTGAACCCAAAAGTGAAGTGAGTTGGAACGAGAAAATGTTTCAGAATCGTAGATCTGGAATCGCCGATAAAAATAGTGAAAGGGAACATGGCCCAACTGATGAAGACCAACTGGTTGTCACAGACGTGCGGTGTGTTTGCATGACTTGGTTACTTGTTAATTTAGGTCTGACTAGATCTGACTAAAAAGTTTCACCATAGAAGTACAGCAGAATTATAACAACTGAGCTAAGCCATTTGAGGTTCAAATAGATCAATGTGTAGCTGAGAAGATCAGCTATGTTGACTTATTTATCATATATTTTTTTTATGTAAACTGTAGCTATGTTTTGGCTAGCCCTGTTTACATGACAGTGAGGAGGTCCCCTCACAGACATGCTGTGATATCATCCCGCATACTTAGTGCGTAAGCGGGGCGCCACGATCCGTACAGTTAGAGCAATAAAATAAAGCCAAATCTAATAATAATGTCCCATCTATCCCACGAAACTTGTATATTTTAGAATTCGGACAGCATGGCGGTGCTTGAAGATTTCGAGCAGATAGACAGACCTGAACTGATAAAAAGTGGCGTACATGGCGCTTACGTGCCTTAGGAAGCCTGTAAGGTAGATAGCGGGGATAGATGGGACATTATAAATGGATTTGGCTTTATTTTAATGCTCTAACTGTATGGATCGTGTTGCCCGGCTTACGCAGTATGCAGGATTTTTTACACCATGACTGGGAGGGGAAGCACTCACAGTCATGCAAACAGGGCAGTGTTTTGGCTAATCAAAGTGTAGTTTGGTTGTTTAATACCACTAGCTCATCTTTAGTCTAGAATATTTCCCGGAAAACATGTACAACCTGATTTCCAAATATGTTATATTAAAAATACATATGCTTTGAAAACTCAAAGGTTTTTGCCCTATGTGAGTAACTACATAAAAATTAAAATTAAAGCCAAAAAGGGAATACAGAACTCTGCCTGGAGTTTGATGAGTTTTTTTTATGGGAACCAGGCAAAAAATATCTAGACAATCTCTTAGATGATGGTTAGAGATTTTAAAATGTTAATGCCTTAATTTGTACATGCAGATTGTAGACATAGATTGGTCTGGGACTAACAACTGTATAGCAGGCCAGACTTAATAGCCCGTACATTGGTGCCAATTGACAAAAATGCAAAGATCACTCCCAGAAAAGATCAAACCAATCTGCCCTAACTGAATATGCAAATAAGACACAAACATGATGGTAAAAAGACTCTATAGTAAAAAGGATAATATAAACAATTCTAAAGCTGCAGCACTGTGTGCCTCTGACAACATTATTCTGAGGAGGCTGTCGGATTGGCCAAGATGCCAACTTTGCTTTGTGTTAGGTTCTGGGATTGATAAATCTGGTCCCTAAGTCTAGGGTGGTTTCCTTCACCAATTTGGCTTGAACGCCCTCTTGAAGCCCTCATATAGGGAAAATGACCTTGTGTATGACATAAAACCCTTTTCATACAAACAGTCAATATTTCAGCTTAATTTAAAAATGAAAAGATTTTTCACTTATTTCAGTTCAGTTGTAATGATATGATTTGTCTTATTTATTTGACTTACATAGGGTTGATCCTGGGAACCTTACTAGGTACAAGGAAGTCTGTGGCTATAGACTGGTCCAGAGGACACACCAGTAGTTCCAATTTGCTACCTGGAATGTCTCTTCATAAAATCATTGGTCACTCTGGCAGTCTCTGGGAAGTCTCAGTTAGCTCCCTTAGGTAAGGAACTGGCAGTAAAGCTTACATATTAAATAGAGTTTGTGCTCACTTCATTTCAGTGCATGTTATGTATAGGTAGAAATGGTTTCCATTAAAAGATGTCGATGAAAAAAATTTAATTGTTTCCTAACTGATAACATTTGCATACAATGCATACAATAAAAATTAAGAATGTAAAATTTCTCGTGATGATTTGTTTATAACTTCTTTGAGGGGCATTTAGAAGCAGGGATAGTAACATAACAAGGTATTTTATGGATATACAACTTCTGATTTATTGACGAGCGACGTTTCAGAGCAGATTCTAGCACC
>JARFOD010137096.1:0-13367 GCA_031763545.1 Mopalia muscosa
AGCAACCTCTTTTCTCGCCTCTTACAATCGACCGAGGAAGCCGAGAGAGTATTCTGCAGGGCCATGGCCCACCCGCTTTCTGACGAAGCGGTACATTGAAGTTGGATTAGTAAGCAGACATGCTATCCACTAGGCCCCAGCCACGACCCGATTTTTCTTTTGAGCAACTCAGGTTTGTTTATTTGTTTTCTTAGATTAGGGTTTAAATCATACTCAAGTGTAGTTTGCTTACATGAAGACAGATTGTCCTTTGTTCCTTGTTTAAATCTGGTGAAAAACCAAGATAAAACCAGAAAAATCCTGCAATTGTCTAATACCCACCATGTGACTCATGCAGCCATTCACCTGTCAATGACCTGATTGTTAACAGGTGGGCCCTGTGAATGGTACATGTACATCAGAGAAAGATTAGTGGGTTGACTCACTTAGTTAACCACTAAGCCACAGCAGTGGGCTGGAGCAACTGTTCATGTTAATGATGTATGCAGGAGGCTATTCATTTATAACAGGTACATTGATATTATGGAGACTGCATCTACATACAATATATGTACCTGTTAACCTCAAGGTATAAATACATTTACATGTAGCAGCAGATCTCCATTCAGTTTTCTTTCTTCATTCATCTTTTGTCTAATTTATATATTTGTATAAGATCCTGTGCAAAAAACATTACCTAGTCCTATAACATGTCACTTACTTTATATCAAGACTAAGGTGTCTACATTCACCATGTTATAATAATATAAGTCAGTCATAATTACTATGGCAACCAGAACAAAAGGGCATTATGTCACCATAGCTACATGTATTTAAATCAACTAGGACCAAGATGGGGTTTTTTGTAGAAATACCTTGTATATTTCACAAATGCAGTGGCCAAATAAGGTGTCTAGTTGCAAACAAAATAGCAAGAAATCTGGTACATGTATTTTAAGTATGTGTATCTTTTCATTTTTATATTTAAAACCTGACACAAGGAAACCCATTTGTTGTACATTTGTTTCTATTAAATGAAAGACATTTGCTTATATGCATTATAATCTTCCCTGTAATGATATTCACTTTTATTTTTTTTCTGCAATAGGAATTCAAAGAACTCCTGATCCATTGTTCACAGGGTAACAGGTACATGTAATAGAGATAGTCTACCTCACCTGTTACAGGTAAACATCCAGTGAGTCAGTCTTTACCTGCCGTTATTCTGCTCTGTAAAACATGTCAACTGTAACCCTGAGGGGTATTCAATGACAAACAGAAAGGTCAAAGGGCTGTGGTAACTACTTTATTCACACTGTAAACACTGGGCCCCCACAACTGAGCACATCGGATCTTCTCTATTTATTTAAAATGATACCTTTAGTGAGTCCACTATGAGAAACTATATAATGGTGGCGGGGGATCGACTAGTGCCCTATTAAAAATTAGGGATGGAGTATCTCAGTATGTAAGACGGAGGTGCATTACACAACAATTAAAGTATTTTTTCATGTTAGACCAAAATTTGTGCATTGTACCTCTGTAAAAGCCTTCCTCTAGTGCTAAAGAAAGACAGCATTGCTACTCTTGTGGTTTATTTAACATAAATTATGTGTACAAAATACTCCAGAATACACAGGGTACATTTAGGCAAATCTGAATACATTGAAAATCAGAAATTTTGCCAGCCACCCATTAAAAATCTGATTAAAAAATCTGACATTTTTTATAAAAAAAAATACATGTTCAGGTAGTTAAAATTGTTTCTCAAGGTGTCTTATGAAATTTTGAGATTAGACAAGCAAATGTATACTGGAATTCTCTATCAATATAAGTTAACATAGTTATTTTATAATAAACATAATTTAGGTCACTGATCCGATATTTGCTCAGCTTAGAAAAATTCCACAGCTGTGAGTCAGATTTTAATATGAAATAGACGAAAGATGTTTCTTCACAATGTGTGTAGTGAGTTACACAAAAATAGTTATAATTTTAGATGTACTTTCAATTTACCTTAACATACAGTGCTTGTAATTTCAATCTATCGCAACATACTGTACCTGTACTTTTAATTTATTTCAATGTACATGTACTTTCAATTTATCTTAAAATACCTTTACTTTCAATTTATCTTAATGTACACGACTTTCAATTTATCTTAACGTACCTGTACTTTCAATTTATCTTAATGTACACGACTTTCAATTTATCTTAACGTACCTGTACTTTCAATTTATCTTAATCTACACGACTTTCAATTTATCTTAACGTACCTGTACTTTCAGTTTTATATGTTGACATACATGTACTTTTAATCTATCTCAATGTACCGTACCTGTACTTTTAATTTATCTTAATGTACAGGTACCTTCAATTTATCTTAAGGTACCTGTACTTTCAATTTATCTTACATGTACAATGTAAGATGTACTTTCAATTTATGTTCACAAGACAGTTTCTAGAAAAATTTCCCAGGTACTTATCTCAAATTCTTCAGACCATAATCAGGGTTCTGAATCCGCTTTAAGCCTGATCTTAACATTAATTTATGAAAACAGTAATATATTGACATTATTTTGGGCTGGAAATAGTTTAAGCGCCCAAGCCGCCCATACATTTTCCGTAACTTAAATGGCTTTGGATACTGCCCTGGTACATGTACTTTCAATTTATCGCAAAGCATTAAGCTTATTAAACTTTTGAGGTGGGTCTCTGAGGGAGACATACAGCATGTACATGTATATATATATATATATATACGAGGTTGGATTTTAACAAAGAGCCTAACAAACACCCTTCCGTTACATGACTGAGGGTGATGCTTTGCGTGTCAGGTAGGCGAGCCTCTGGTGATGTATATGTATCACACATTATCAAATCTCTAGAGAATGACAAGGATGGGATTGATCTATATAGATCTATAAGCTTACAGTCATGATATATACATATACTGATTACCATCATTATCAACTCTATGGATCAACATTATTATTATACATGTTTCAATGGCAACAAGCTTTGTCTCTGGGAATTTATAAAATACATGTATAATATATTTCCACCAAATTATTCACCCTGACACAGATATCATGTCAATAACTTAATAAATAACCTAATATATATATACAAAGGTCAGAAATGTACATCCTGAACAGGGTCACCACTGGACTTGTGGTCAAGTACTTGTAGGGACAGACACTGGCCAAATGACTTGTGGTCAAGGGCTTAGGCAGAGGGTTGTCCACCCATCGTTTGGACACCCTGAATAGAGCAATTGCCTCATTTGGACACCCTGTTTTACATAACTTTAACACACAGGAGATAAGGAAACTGTGGCAAAAAAATTCAGCCACCAAAGTTACTTTAAAAATGAAGCAAAAAAAACCAAACATTTTGGACACCATGCACTCTATACTTTTGATTTCTGACTAAGCCCCTGTTTGTGGTCAAGTACACGTAGGAACAGACACATGCCAAATGAGTGACAACAAAAGACAGGAAGTCATGTATACAGTGTCTGGACACATTCACACTTGATCAAGATAGTTTCTGGCTCCACAATCGTTGTTCAAAAAAACTCAGGCGCTATTGTGTTCTCAACTTAACTATGACCTCAGCTCGATCATCCCTCCTCGTAATCGTAATAGTTTAATAAGAGAATAAGTCACTCTGTCAATGCCTATAAAAGTGGATGCTTTCACCACGTTGGTAGAAGTAAACTTGGATATTGCATAATACATGTGACAGGTCATCAAAAAATATCATCACCAAATTCCCTTACAATCATACATGTATAAATCAGGTATCATCTTTACAGCAAAGTTTGTATTGAGAAATATATTCAAACGACAGGATAATCATACGACTTTTGTAGTCAAACTACATGTACATGTAGCACCTGGTCACATATTATTCGGGACATTGTAAGCAATGAATTCTTAGTGACAGGTGGAAGGTAGTGTTTGTTTGTTTGTTTGATTGGGGTTTAACGTCGTTCTGAAGGGTATTTCACTTATATGACGACAGATTGTCCAGTTCACAATGTACACAGCCTTACTAGTTATTACAGTGGAAAACCAGGAAAAACCTTGTAAAAACCACCCTTGCGATTGATGGAGTCGCAAAATGTGACTCGCTCATATACCTGATGGTCGAAACGTGGACTGGAACCTGTGAACGGGTTAAAGACCTTGGGTCTGAAAGTATTGTTATGATATGATTCCAAAGGGAATTTGGGGGTGACTTTAGTATCAGTAAGATTGATCTACAACAAAAATATTTCTAGAGTTAAATTCAGTTAATTAAATTGATAAGTTTTTAGAATTTTCTTCTGTCGCAAGATGGGAAAGTATTATAACTATATGTATTTATGATACATGTACATGTAATATATATTGCTATGATTGATTGATTGGGGTTAAACATCATACTCAAGGGTATTTCACTTATATGACAAGGTGCCAGTCCAATGGGTGAAGGAAACCACTCTCGACACCACTGGCAACAAACAAAGTCAACATGGGGCAAATACAGGACAACAGGATGCAATACACACACCACAAACAGACCGGCTTCCTTTAGCTCTGAGAGCACCAGGGCAACATGAAGCTCCCTCCAACCACCGCTATATTGCTATGTATCTCTTAGCAAGTCATGTGGGCAATTAGTTTGTTACAGGTCCACAATATACCCCCAATAAACCCCTATTGATTAGGACTTGGTTTGTACTTTTTCTATACCAGTCAGATAAGCAGGCTACTCATAGTTTTATTTTTTTGGTGGTTTCTCAAAGATAGCCACTGAGGACAAGCCCCATTAAAAGATAGATGTACATTGTACCTGAACATGTTTACCTCTGCTACATTGTATGGCTCAAGTTCAGGTGTGAAAAAGCTGGAGATCTCATTCAACTTTTGAGAATCCATGCAAACAACAACAGCCAAAGCCTTATACATGTACTGGAATGCATGTGGAGTAGGCAGGTAAACAGTCAGAATGTAAATACCCCCTGAAGAAAGTCAGGCGGTCAAGGGGATAGAAAGGCACGAAAGCCTTAAGAGAAATACCGGGTGTGGTGAGGCATACATGCAGCTTTAAGCAGGGGCTTAGCCAGATATCAATTAAGGTGTCCAAAATGGTCATTTTGCTTCACTTTCAAAGTACTGGGGGTACAATATTCGCAGTTTCCCTATCTCCTGCATTACACAGTTTGTTATGATATCCAAATGAGGCAACTGTTCTATTCAGGGTGTCCAAAGGATGGGTGGAAACCCCTCTATTTAACCCCTTGGCTTAAAGGCAAAAGGGTTTTTAGGGCGTTTCCTTATCCTACATGTAGTTAAAGTGATGTCTACAAGGGTGTGAAATTAGCATACAAAAGTGCTAATCTATTTTACTTTAAAAAAAACCCACCATTTTTATTTAACTTTTCATTAACTGTTTTATTGATTGGTATTTATCTGTTTGTTCCCTGCTGAAGGGTATATGTACAGTATATCACTCATATATAAACAGTATCCAGTGATGTTAATTGTTTATTATCATCACGGCCAATATTAACTCCTCCTTGTTTGATGAAAAGATTCACACATTGAATCTCATAACATGGAATCTAAATAAGACCATGGAATCTAAATAATGTAATCGAACAGGATCTTGCAATAAATGATTTAAAAAGTATTAAGCCCTGGCTCATCTGTTTCTTTGTTTATTTGATTGGAGTTGAACTTAATACATTTTGTATGGTTATTTCACTCATATGACAGTTTGTCTGACCAAAGACAAGACAATCACAGGACGCAAGCCAATATAATTACATCACAAATGGATTGGCTTCATGTTGCCTCTTAGCTCAGGCAGCACCAGGGCATCAAGGAGCCTCCTCCCAACCACTCATTGGCTTAATTGGATCCTTATTCCTAAATGTAAATCCAACTTTCCTAAACAATTTTCTACATGATAAGAAAGCACTTTGCACTGTGAGTATTTAACCTTCCATGACATAAGGTACAGTTGATGCTTCTTAGTTAATCCCAGGTACATGTAGCTCCGATACCCTTAGAGTTGGGGAAATAAAAGGGTAGATTTGGGGTGTGGCTTAAATAATCCCATTTCAATGTTTGTCAACAGGCTTTTGTAAAGATGAATAGGCATTGAAAACAGAGCCTGTAATTGAACAATTCAAAAGGTCAGAGAGTACATTTCCCATTGAGTCCAGCTGATTCAGATTCAGAGCTAATCTGTGTGTTAAAGAGGAGAATGGCCACTTATCTCTCCAGTTAACACTTAAACAGCTTAAACCCTGTATCTGACAGTCTGCACTCCTTTCAGCCCACACTGGCATTCCCTTATCTTTACAATAGAGAACTGTTGTGAATTGAGTATAATGACTGTTTTGACAGACAGACTATCTTGTGTTTGTTTATTTCCCCCAGTAGCACATGTACATTGTGTTCAATGCTACATGTATAAGTCTAGGTAGACTGGAAAACTATAAGTACAACTCTCCAAAAATATTATCTAGACTTTTAGTTTATTTGTTTGTGTTAGGGTTTTATGCGGCACCCACTTTGTATGGTTATTTAACTCATTTCATGGCATGTCAGCCCACTGGGTGAAATAAATAAACTGACTGTCACCCATTTCACACTGTTCCTTGCAGTACGGTGGAAAATTGGGATGTAAAATCTTAAAAAACAATACCACAATTGCTGGAGGCACATCATGTGAATCACTCATATACCAGATGGTTGACAGGTGGACTTAAATTGTTTTTTTGTTTGGTTGTTTGATTGGTGTTTAACATCCTACTCAAGGGTATTTCACTTATATGACGACGGACACAAATACAGGACATCACAAACAAAATTTTAATCTGCTTCCTGTTTATACCCTTTTATAGCTCTGGGAACACCAGGGCAACGGAAAGCAACCTCTTTTCTCGCCTCTTACAATTGACCGAGGAAGCCGGTGAATGGTACATCGGAGTAGGATTAATAGGCAAACATGCTAACCACTGAGTGCATGGCCGTGAAATTTGTGACTAACATGTAGTCATGTTCGCTGTGTTCTGGAGACCTGCGCTATAAGTCTCCGGGGTTGTTATTTTTATATTTACTGAACATGTTTATTTAGCCACCTTGCTTTGGTTGATGATGTGTTTGATTCCTAAATCTTTCTAAAATAGAATCTATTAAAACCAAGAAAGTGTTTATATCCTCAAAAATAGCCAACAAACTGTCACTGTAGTGTGTAGTCCATAAGCTTTGGTTCATTATACAACACAGAAATCTCAAATCTTCAATTAAATCATGTCAATTTCTTATAAAACTATTAAAACTTAGTTAATGTGGGTAGTAAAAGTTCAGGGGTGGAAATGTTAAAAAAAATATTTTGTCAAGACATTTTTCCAATTTTGTCCAGCAGGCTATTAAGGACAATGTTAAATTCTGGGGAACTTAACAGGATAATCTCAAATCTATCGGACATGTCCTTCAAATGTATATATATTCCCCTCCCCCTCCTCTCTCCCAAAGTTAAGTATGACTACAATCAGTATATTATCAATATGATGAATGTTATAAGGCCACAAGGAAAGCCTGGAGATTAACAACAATAAAAATAGCTAAGTTAAGAATAGGATATCATAATGATAATCACATCTGCATCAAGATCTTTTTAGATTTAAAATAATTCAGATTAAAAGTTGATACCTTTAAATATCTTAACTGTGGCCTACCACCGTGACTGAAACGGACACCGCTAAATTTATCTGATCTTTTAATATCTGTATCAGAAATTTACAGGTAGGAAACTCAAACACAATCAGTGATCCAGTGAACTTTTAAAACTGTGCGCTGTAAGGCTTCTGGGTATGGCCAATTTTTTATGAGTTTGCAGGCCTGTGCTGTTGGGAAGAATGCACAGAACGAAGTCCATCCATTATTAAATGCAAACCTAGTTAAGAGGCTATTGATTTATAGGTTTACCAAATTGTTTCAATATTTAAAACTTAAATTAAAAAATCAGCAATCCAGGAGAAAATGAAAATTTTAAAGGACCGTGCTTAAGGTTATGCCACAAAAGATTAGAGCACAGGCCTGTATATATATAAAATATTTATGCAATCCAAATCAATTAGTTATCCAAATCAATTGGTTATCAATACCGCAACAAGATGAATTACCTGTGGATAAAGCATATATTACATCTACTAAATTTAAGAAACGGTAAAGTGACCCATTAACAGTAACCTTAAACTTTTTCATAATGAAGGACCCCAAACTTTGCTTCATGTCTGAGCTTAAAGAAACTAATAAGGCTTACTCCTACTGTAAATAGATACTCTCTGGGCTTCATGCTTCAATATACATACATGTACACTGGATATGGATTACCCATTAAAAATAAGGTAAATTTGAAATGTTTACATATTTTGGTACAAAATGCATCACTAAGTCTGGACTCGCTGGAACCCAAAAGCAGAAACTTGAATATCTGGTTTTCCATATTTAAGTACCGTACCTGTCAAAACTATTAAACACTAATATTTGACAAAGTACATTAAACTGTAAATGACAATTATGTGGTTAGCTGTAGTCCTATACATGTATGCCAAACCGTCCAGTTTGTACCCCTTTACTGTCATTATTAAATTAAACAACATTGTAACTTCTGCTCCAATTACTCATCAAGAAGTATTATGCCACTGAGTTTCTCTGTTCATAATGATAACAGCACATGAACCTTGACAACATTTCTTTGGGGAGAAAAAACACATTATTTGATCTTTTGTAACAGTGGCCCATGTTGGAATCGGTGGCAATTTCTCTATGAATATTATAAATGTAAATGAGGAATTATTGCTGTATGTCTTACAACCTTTTAACTCCTGGGTATTTCCTTTATATGATGACAGATTGTCCACTTTCCATTGTACAGTCCCCACCCCCCTATTGCCAGAACCACAACATGTGTCTTGTTCATATACCTGCGGGCCGACAGGGGGACTTGATCCAGTGAACAGTAAATCGAAGCAGGTTCAGTTTAGCGCACTCGCTTCCACTTAGTCATGTGGCCATCAGATGTCTTTGCCAAAAAAAGTTTACATTAAATTTAAATATCAAAAGAGATCAAAAGTATGAATAACATTATCGGTAAGCGATAGGCTCTGATAGATGAAAACAAGGAATTAAAACTTAGTTTTGGTTCACATTTGTTTACATTTTTATGTATTATTTCTGTCTATAAAGGCCTAAACTGGAAAATAATATGACTGTGGAAAATAGAATCAACTGTATTGTCAAGGCAGAATAAACTGTATTGTAATAGACGACATTTTGGGAGCCAAAGGCGTTGACATTTCATTATATAAAATTAAACTTTAAAAAATAAACTTCACAACATTTGTAATATATGACATCATCATACCAAACAAAAACTTAATTATTCATTAAGATATAATATAACTTGTCTACTTTGACGTCATCGGCGAAGGACAAAATTTACATCCGATGACTTTGTTCTACATGAATGCGAGTTGGAAAAAAACTGACGCGCTACAACAACAACAACAATATGCAAAGTTTGACGGTCTAAATAAGAAGCATATTTAGGCAGGCCTAAACAGAACTTACCAATTGTAAAATACAGATGGTAATGACAATACATCTTCCCGAACAAAACCCCATCATGCAGACGTGTAATTTGAAGAAAAAACATAAATTAACAGAGATTTTTCAAAGCGATGTAAATTTTAACTCGTCCATGTTTGGCTTCGATTTCAAGCTCGGTCTTATCACCGCCACAATGTCGTATACGTGCGTGGGAACATATAGTTCTGCTAAGCTAACAGTAACTTTCTCGAGAAATCTGAAACAATAGCTCTATCCATGAAAAGAATCCAAAAGAAATTGTAAGAATAAACTAGATGGCGCCGTTTGTTTTTTTCGATTAACTTTAAGGTATTCCAGACAAATGCCAAGGTGTCTACTGCGGATGAATACAGGTTTCCCCATATAAAAACATGACAGTAGTTTAGAAAGTTATATGTTGGAGGCTCCCAAGGATATAATCGTCGGACGGACTTGGCAAATTTTATTGTTCAGAAAGAAAAAATCTAACCGCCATCCAAACAAGTTAAATTCGATCTGTAGTTTTATTTTCTGGCTGTTCTCCTACTGCCTGTTTCCTACTAAGATTCTGACGTTTGTGCGGTCTTTAATTAATATATATTTCTACATTGAATTACTTTTTTTCTGATTGATGGATTCAATGAAATGCTGATGTAGGAATCGATGAACGAATTAACAGCGTGTAAAATAGATCCAGGTACCGTCATTATAAAGCGTAAGCACTACGTGAGTGATTCTAATTTTTTTTTTTTTTTTTAAGGATTTTAGTTACCGTTAATTTCTCTGATATTGCACAGACAACTGCATTTTAATGATAAGGCTGTTAGAGTTGCTTCCCTTTATTACTAAGGTAAATGTCAAGAATTATTCAATGTTAGTGACTACTACGAACTACTTTTTTAGAAAGTGAATATTAACAGAATTTTCGTTATTTTGGGATAATACTTTCTGAGGACGAACAGATTCTAGTTTAGAAAATTGTGCAGTGAGAAAATCCACAGCATTAAGGTAAGAGGGAGTATGAAGTGGACAGTCCGCATCATATATAGTGAAATATCCATGAGTACGACGTTTTAGCCCAATCAAACAAACAAACAAACAAACAAACGAATGCATGGTAAAATACATGTCATCGTGTTTCGCATATACAAGTTTATGTTATTTGTCAGGACATTATGAAATAAAAACTGCAATCTAATATAATTTAGTCATTCAAACAATGCTGAATATTTTATATTGGCTCGAATATATTTCTTCAGGTTGAACATAATCTTTGCAGTTCATAAAATATGAAAGTCGTCTTGAATAGCATATGATCTAGCACAACATCTTGCAGTTACAGGAACTGCCAGGTGCGTGGACGTTTATGGCGGCCCGGGCGTTTCTGTCAATAATCTATGATCGCTCACCCTGATCGCTTGGGGCCTCCGTGGTGGAGTTGTCTAAAGTGTACGCTCTAGAGAGTGTAATATGCTTCTGGCCCACATATCCCCCTCACCAGTGGGGTTGCAGGTTCGGTTCCGCGGACCGAATGTGGGTTGGTTTGCCAGCAACCAGCAGAAGGTCGTGGGTTTTCCGGGTATATTTACTACCCAGTTTCCTCCCATATTAGTGCTGGTCAATGATCTGTCATTGGGATTTAATCCTGTTGATCTAACATCGGATAAATAAATAAATAAAACGTATTTAGAAGCGTTATATATATATATATATATTTTGCATTAATACGTAAGGATAAGTAACGTTTATATCGGATGTTAGTCTTGAAAAGTCGAAATGTAGGCCTACGGTTAGCACAATGTATTTAAGACGGAGGAATTAGCCCTATTCATTGTGCTAGCCTACGGTACGCATTTTGTTATTTGACTCTTTTGATATTTTAACTGGGCATATAAACATCTGTTAAATAAACTATCTAAGAATTGTTTAAGACCACCACATTGATTATTGTATACTTCAAAATTAAATATATTCAACTTATAATGTAAAAACTGGTCTAGCTTATATATATAAAGCCATCTTGTACGTGCAAGATAACATGTGTTTATTTTCACCACGTGGATGTATTGAAACCACGCCCATCTAAGAACAGCATCCAATCAAAGTTTGTGTACGGAATTGTACGATTTTTACCGAAGCTTTGGACGCATGTCAAACGACCCATTTTGACACTGTATTGATTTCGGGGAGGAGGCGGCATGTTCACATGGAGATTTGTACGACAGCTTTGAATTAGAAAATCTGTCTTATTTGCAGAAGTAAGATCAGTTTATCAGAGGCAAGTAAGGCTGTAAGGACAGGCTTAGGTTTGACAGCTGTCATCTCGCGCTACGATTAACAAGTATGGCGAAATCGGCAAGAAAGCGACATGTGAATGGTAAGCATTGAATGTTGTTGTCAGGATGTGTACTGGTAGTTTTTAGATAAATTAATATACAATTTATATTTTTTTATTTTTGTTAAAGTAAGCTCTTTGTCAGCACTTCTATTCGTGTAATTGCCCTACAGTGGATTTGGAGGTAGGGCTAAATCTTATCCTGAGAATCATAGCCCAACAGCAAATCTCAGTTACGAAGTTGGAATGTAGCCTACAAATGATTAGCCTACTCATGAGTCTATTCGCAGCTCCTGTGTGTCCTTAAAATCACATGTAGTACCAAAATACAACCACCACAATAATCAGTGGCGTATATGCAGTCATTTGCATCGTCTTTTTTGCTAATCTGAACAAATTCTGTCAATAAATCAGGATTAAAGACTCCTGTCTGGTTTACTTACATGTAACAAAACTGCAGTCCTTTTTTCACATCTTCTATTCAAAAACAGACTTACCGAAAATTTCACTACATCTTGCAAAAGTGAGTTGATGACATTCACGCAGATGACATCCACATAGATGAAGCCCATAAGCTTTCTGCTTCTCATCACACATATAAGCTTACACATATGTTTGTTGAAAAAATACCTGAACAGGTATAAGCTTACTGTGTAAATGTCATCAACTCAATTTAGCGTGACGTAGTGAAATTTCTGGTAAAGTAACCTGTGTTAACGGGAATTATCATAATTGTCTGTTTATTTAATTAAACTGGCATCCTTTGATGTACCATTTACAGCAATCTTACACGTAGGTTCAAATCCCACCAATCTACTTCCTTTTTACAGGTGTGCGGCCATTTCATGCGCAAGGTGACCCCGGCAATCATTGTGCTGGTCTTTACCACCTTTCTTCTTAGTTTTCCTAAGTAAAGGGGGGGGGGGGGGGGGGGGTAACCACAAGCAGGGGTTTAGCTAGAAATGAAAAGTATAATGGTTTCCAACATGGTCAAATTGCTTAACTTTTTAAGTAATTGGCTTTCCCTATCTCTTGCATGTTAAAGTTTCTTAAAACAGGGTGTCCAAATGAAGCAATTATTCAATTCAGGGTATCCAAAGGACAGATGGACACCCCTCTGCCTAAGCCCATAGTGGGAATTGGACACTCTGTAGTCATAGGATGTTCAAAACCAATCAAATAAACAAGGAATAGTCCATCTATTGACTGCTTGTAATTAAATCAGGATAAAACTTTAGCCCTCTTGGGCAAGTGGCCATATTCTGTTAATGTTGTCTGTGACGCAGTGCTCTAAGAACTCTAGCAGGTGGTTGGTGGGAGGTGTCTGTGACCCAGTGCTCTAAGAACTCTAGCAGGTGATTGGTGGGAGCTGTCTGTGAGCCAGTGCTCTAAGAACTCTAGCAGGTGATTGATGGGAG
>JARFOD010137107.1:0-13367 GCA_031763545.1 Mopalia muscosa
CCTCCCCTTCCCAATTTTAGCTTAGTTATTGTCCAACAGACTACCAGAGATTTAACTATCGAGACTTTATATTCCTGACTTAGCGTCCCCTTCAGCTACAAACCACTGTAAAAACAACCAATTGTGTCTTCTTAAGATATTGTTTTTTTGTACTTATAACGGATACCCTTTGTAAAATCCAGTTTGGCGGTAATTTCATAATCATAAGCATTATTGTTAAAAAGCCAACAGCCAACACCTCCTGGGATATTATGGGTAGTTCTGGTTGGCATATCCAACCGTTTTCTAAATCCAGTTTGGCGGTAATTTCATAGTCATTACCGTTCATTTGCATTATTGTTAAAAAAAGCAGCTAACACCTCCTGGGATATTATGGGTAGTTCTGGTTTGCATATCCAACCGTTTTCTCTACCTGCTTTCTGTTATGTTTTATTTCTTTATTCTAAACGGAAATTGCAAATTCCAAATACCACGTTGTCCACGTTGATATTTGATATATCTGATAAACGTGGTACTGATGTCGCACTACCTACACAGCAAACAAGCGTGCTTTTTTCAACTGTGTACTTGGTAATTAAACGTTGAAATTTGTTTATCGAAAAATTGTACTCTAAAGAGAAAGTTTTGTCGATGGTTTTTAAAGCCGATTACTTGAACTCCCTAGTTTTCCATTATAAAGACTCTTGCGTTTCCATACAATGCGTGAGTAAAATGTCGTTGAGGATCTTCTTGCCAACGACAGCCAATAATATATTACACATAATGTGTTAAAGACCTGATGTCCTTTATAAGAAACCGACTCTCGAGTTTGGCAAAATTGCTTGTTTTAAGTGTCCATTAAACGCATTATTTATCTGACATTTAGTATCAATTAGCGTCTAAGATAAATATTACCCAATCCTTCAATCAACATAATTATTATAATCAACAAACATTCACTTTTGGGGTAGAGATGGATATTGACAGATATTCTAGGAACAAGAAAAACAATTTGCTCTGATCGGATTTCATGTAGAGTGTTCATGTTATCGACATTCCGGTCAGGCCATATTGGACCCACTTGGTACGACTCGTCATTAGGCCAACCCGTGTTCATAAACGTTGTATCTTCAAAAGTAGGTAGTTTGTGCAAATGCGACAAGACACAACGCCTGGTACTGTGAAATATTCTAAATATACAGACAGTATATTAGTTGTCTGACATATTCTTTTCCGCTTAATGTTGCATAGTGACCTTTTTGTCATTCGTCTCAAATGTATGACGGTGTGGAGGTATTCTGTCTCCGTCTAGCAGCCCATGTAACATAGGTTATTCCCCGATGTCTCAGGCAATCCACGTGCTGCCGTTCCACAGAAAGTATCCGGAAACGCTAGCTTCATTTAAGTCATAAAGCCTTCATCAATAAGTTTCAAGATTTGATAGAAAACAAAGAATACATTTCGATTAGCAGCTACTTTTATATATCGGTCTCACTTTACTCTGAATACAAAAGGGAATCTGAATCAATACTGGTCGAGAAACAGGAAGAGGATATTCGCCGTACTGACTCTATAATTTCCTTCTGCGGTCAAATTCAAAGAGGCATTGTGCGACCACACCCTACACTATTTGATACATCGCCTGTGGAGTTCTGAATCTTTAAAAAAATATTAAGTATTTTGTGGTACAGCATCTTATACTTTATGAGAAAGAATTTATAAAACACAATCGATGTTTCGGACACAATAGCTGACAAGGCAGTTCCTATTGAACAAGACGTACTCTTGAAATGAATCAGAGAATTGGTTAACAGGCTGATATTATACGTCAATAGTTGACGGCTATTTGCTCAGTGAAACAGATACATAATTTACACAGTAAAAAACGTCAAATACACTGATCCAACTTTCCAACTTTTTGTTCTTTTTGGTATAAAATTCATTTTGTAATCAAAGGCAGCAAGTATGTATGTATGTTTACTGTTACAAGTGGTCAACTATGGACTGGGTCAGATTAAAATTGAGCAACTTCTTGTATTAGAAGAATGTTCAAAAATAGACCTATAATTAAAAAACCTTAATAAGTGTATCAGCCGACAAAAGGGTCATAAACGTGATACATGAGCAGACGTGAAAACATTTTAAAAAATCACAAACCCTAAATCTTTGGGGGATAAAATTCAATGGAAAAGTTTATACCATTGTCAAACTAACAGAAATGATTATAAGAGATTTGTTAATCCCCAAACCACTGCACAACATAAAATAATGACCAGCGAAGTTGAAAATAATGTTTTGGAAAATGATATCGAAATTGAGTTATTACAGGTTATTATACCAAGAATGAATAAATTCATAATATACAATTTCTTAAAATTTATCAATTTTATATTTGATATTGGATCACTTGGATAAAAAAAACTGCTATCCTCTACATTCGTTGATTGCAAAACGAGCACTAATTCGGTTTAGAGAATTGCTTTGTTTGAGAAATTGCCTACAGTGGACATGAATCTTAAAATATTTAGTCATTCAAGGAATGGACCAGTGATATTGAAACACAATGTATAAGTAACGGTTAAACGTTTCATTTGTGTATAAGGTGTCAGACAAAGCGAATATTCGTCATCTCTTTTATTGTCTCACGTTATAAATGACTTACAGGACGTTGTAATAAACCAAATATCTAAAACTAGTATACGTAAATAAACGGTGATGTTGTAAGTTACTCCTTTACACCAAACTTAATGTAAAAAAAACATTCACAGTTGCCACAAGCTGATGTCATTGTAAAAAATTCAAAGTGCCTCCACTTCATTGTCAAAAAACAACAACAACAAAAATTTGTATTTATCTGATTGTCATATTATTTAAGTTCGTCAGCAATTAGGACTAGACGGTAACTTAATCTATGGTGGTAAGCGACGTGTGGATTAACAATGTAAGGCCATGTACAAACTAATATAAAAAAAATGTAGCAAGTGTAACTTGTCATTGGCCATACAACTGTAGTTATCTGTTGTACTTGTATTACATGCAATGTCCCGTGGTTGTGAAGTATGGGGCTTCTAAATCAACATCATTGTTTAAGAATTAACTCATCTATTTGTAAGCATATATTTAATTTCAAACGTGTCATGATACCTATCATGAGGTGTGGTGAATTACATCTTCCCTAGGCGCTGCTTCAGACCTTACCCAAAGTTCTCGAGAGAAGGTGAGTCGCCACGGTAGATCAGAAATGTTACTTCTCAGCTGTAAGAGGCAATCAAGAACCAACATATACATGTAAGAGCCATTATGTGTCTCACCTTTTATCATGGCATTCTACTATATGTTATTTAAAAAATTCGTTTGGTTGGTCTAAATGCCTGTTCTCTTATTTACTTTGATCTCTGCTTTACTGTCGACAGGCAGTAAGCGTGGTACGGTAGGATACTTAGCCTTGTCCCAGGAAGATGTACCTTTATTCCACAACCACCAAAGCAGAACACTCGCAACTAATTCCAACAAACCCGTTTAACATAATTATTTATCATTGTTTGCCAGTTGACATGGGTAGACATTTCTCTGACAGTGTTTTCCAGTTGGCATGGCTAGATATTACTCAAATGTGTTGAGTCTAAAGTGAAAATAACATCAGCGATCAAATTATTTTAACATTGGAATGTTATGAGCTTGAAAATGTAATGGCTATAATTGAATATTTTAGTTTTGGTTCAATGGCTTTAATTGAAAATCTTTGTGTTGTTACAATGACTATAGTTGAAAATCTTTGTGTTGTTACAATGACTCTAATTGAAACTCTTTGTGTTGTTACAATGACACTAGTTGAAAATCTTTGTGTTGTTACAATGACTCTAATTGAAACTCTTTGTGTTGTTACACTGACTCTAATTGAAACTCTTTGTGCTGTTATTATGTCTCTAATTAAAACCCTTTTTGTGTTGTTACAATGACTTCAATTGAAACACTTTGTGGTTTAAGATTGACTCTAATTGAAACTCTCTGTGTTGTTATAATGAAGCAAATTAAAACTATTTGTGTTGTTACAATGACTACAACTGAAACACTTTGTGTTGTTACAATGACTACAACTGAAACACTTTGTGTTGTTACAATGACTCTTATTGAAACTCTTAATGTTGTTACAATGACCTTTATTGAAACCCTTAGTGTTGTTAAACGACTCTAATTGAAACACTTTGTGTTGTTACAATGACACTAATTGCAACTCTTTATGTTGTTACAATGACTCTAATTGAAACTCTTTTTGTTATTACAATGACTATAATTGAAACTCTGTGTTGTTACAATGACTCTAATTGAAACACTTTGTGTTGTTACAATGACTCGAAGTGAAACTATTTGTGTTGTTTTATTTTTGTTTGTCAACTGTTAATACAGACCCTGGCATAATGTACAAGCTTCAGAACAATCCATCTAATGAAAGTTGTTTTGACATATAATGTATGTCATTTAACCGTATACTCTAATAAATATGTGACCTCCGAAATCGCAGGAAGTACGTTTCGTACCCAGCTAACCCTTTGCGATACCTTCCGAATCACCCTCAGAAATCCCGACGAAACCATTTTAAACCATTTTGAGCTATTATTTAGGGAACACACGGATAACAACATCATAGTATTATCACTAATGCTAATTCATGACAATACCTAATGTTTTTAGTACAAGAGTCAAAAGTATTATGTTTGTGACATTTTACATTCACTGCACAACATCAAACGTCATCACACTCTCAAAATTATTTTTAGGTTGGTGAAGTTATACAGAGTATATCGCTGTATAAAATGCCAAAAGCAACCAGTACCTTTGACGATATATAATCGAGGTTTCATGTGAAACAAGAGAGTAACACCCAGCCCCACAGAGCTGAATGCCCATTTAGCACCGAGCCCCACAGAGCTGAATGCCCATTTAGCCTAAGGTAGAGATTGTCTGGAGGTAGGATCAGTTGCATTTGTAAACAAGTTGTTATGCATTGCAATCAAGGGATTGCCTTTACCAAATTGAGACGAATTATTTGGTTTAATAAATTTATTTAATAATTAATCCAATGTCATTATTTCAATGTGAACCGATTTCAAAATTTGGAACATATAGCTTTACAGTTCTATCACAAGTCTATAAGGTCCGGATTAATGAACAAGTTGGACACAAACGAGTGGTGACAGACTGGCTGTTAATCGCTGTTCTGCAGCATGTACAGATGAACATGCCTTTCTGGGGAACATCTTTGGCCGGTGAAGGTTTTTGTTACAATTTTAAGAGAAGGTGATCGAGAATGTATGCAATCTTTACAGCGTAAAGACTGTTTTCTGCGATACCAGGATTAGAATTATATTGAGAATCGTCTTAGCCAGTGTCAGCAGATGACATATTACACAGGAAGTGACAACAACTCTAAAGGATTTATTAGAAGCGAACTCTCGAGTATGACAGATTTACTTGTTTTGAGTGTCCATTAAACGGACCATTTATCTGACATTAAGTGTGAATTAGCTTCTACGGTAAATATAACCCACTCCTTCAAACTGAATAATTATAATAATCTGCAAACATGGGGAATGATTCTGGTTTTTTGGGGTTTTTTTTTTAGCTCATGTCAGAAAGTAAAATCTTTAAAAAGGCCTTGATTGCATTTCTGAAAATAAAAACCATAATTTTTTTCTTCTTGCGCATTCAGTTTACCCTGGTACAATGCGTGAAGAGAACACGAATTATATCTTTGCATTTAAATGAAAATTACGTCCTGTGTCAACTCTCCGAAAAAACGATTAAACTGTTACAAACCCAATTTGACACAACGTTTGTGTGCAGTACGACATTAACCCCCGGACAAACACTCTTTGTGGAATTAAATACTTTACCAACTATACTAAACATCAGGAGAAACCTTCACATAAATAAGGTATGTTTATTTGATTGTGGTTAAGCGTCGTACTCTAGGCTATTTCACTAATATAGTGAGACTCACAATATCTGATGTTGGTCAGACGGACTCGAACCAATGAGCTGTACATCGAAGTAGTTTAAGAATACCAATAGTCAAATCAATGAACCACTGCCGATTGGCAGAGTTCGACAGTGTTTTGTGTAAGTGTTCACACGCTGAGTTTCCATCAATCATATTTTTATAGTTATTTTTTTTAAAATTCAACAACTCATTATTTCTTACTGGTACTACTAGCTCTGGTTATTTGTGAATGGTACCACTAGCTCAAGTTATTTGTGAATGGTACCACTAACTCTGTTTATTTGGGAATGGTACCATTAGCTAAAGTTATTTGTGGATGGTGCCACTAGCTCAAGTTATTTGTGAATGGTACCACTAACTCTGTTTATTTGTGAATGGTACATTAGCTCAAGTAATTTGTGAATGGTACCACTAACTCTGTTTATTTGTGAATGGTACATTAGCTCAAGTTATTTGTGAATGGAACCACTAGCTAAAGTTATTTGTGAATGGTACCACTAACTCTGTTTATTTGTGAATGGTACCATTAGCTCAAGTTATTTGTGGATGGTACCACTAACTCAGGTTATTTGTGGATGCGACTACTAGTTCAAGTTATTTGTGAAGGTACCACTAGCTCAAGTTATTTGTGGATGGTACCACTAGTTCAGGTTATTTGTGGATTGGACTACGAGTTCAAGTTATTTCTGAATGGTACCATTAGCTTAAGTTGTTTGTGAGTGGTACTACTAGCTCAAGTTATGTGTGAATGGTACCACTAACTTCAGTTGTTTGTGGATGGTACTACTAGCTCAAGTTATTTGTGAATGGTACCACTAGTTCAAGGTATTTTTGAATGGTACTACTAGCTCAAGTTATATGTGAATGGTACTAGTAGGTACGATTTTATGGATTGTACGATTATCGCTCAGGTGTCACTAGCTCAGATTATTTGATAAGGGCACCACTATAGCTTAGGTTCTTTGGGGATGGTATTGCTCGCTTAGGATATTTGTTAATGGCACCATTAAAGCTCAGGTTATTTGTGTTATTTGTGATTCCTCATGTTTGTTTGGTTGTATCATTAGCTCAAGATAGATGTGAAAGGTACCATTAACTTATGTTTAGATAATACCAATGGCTCAGGGTTGTTGCAGACGGCATCAGTAACTCAGGTGATATATAGATTATATCAGTAGTTCAGGTTATTCGTGAATAATTTCACTAGCCAAGGCTGCTTATCGATGGTACACTACATGTATATTAAACTCAGGTTAGTTGAGGATTGTGTCACTAGCTCTGGTTAATTGTGGTTCGTATCACTATAGGTCCTATTGTTGGTGGAATGTAACACTCGGTCAATTTTGTTCTGTATGGTATCGTTAGGTCAGGTAATTTGTGTATGGTATCACTAGCTCAGGTTATTTGTGTATGGTATCACTAGCTCAGGTTATTTGTGTATGATATAACTAGCTCAGGTTATTTTAATGAGGTATCACTAGCTCAAGTTATGCGTTGGTTATTTGTAAAATGGTGATTGGTTGAAAAACAGACTCAGGATACCTGTGCTTGGTGCCAATGCTTTGGCAATTTGTGGATTGTGTCACTAGCTCCAGTGGTGAGGTGATTACCACTAGATCATGTTATTTGTGGATGGTGTCACTAGCTCGAGCTAATAGTGTGTGGTATCATTATCTCAGGTAATTTGTGGATGGTACCACTAGCAATGTTTGGCTGTCAATGGTTGTGGAATGAAGCACTAGCTCCTGTTATTTGTGGTTGGTTTCAAACATCCCTTTTTTTTTAATTTTATAAACGAATATTGTAATGAGCTCTTCTCCAATTGATATTTCTCAAATCGTCTATACCAGTCGTCAGTAAAAGGAACAATATACGATGTGACAGGCAGCACGACTTTGAAGCTTCACAAACGGCTCTCAGTCGACATAGTTACTCTCGTCCAGTTTTTCAGAGTTCATATTCCATAATGTCGCACTGGATAGCTCAGCTAATATGTTATGAGAGGTTGAATTACGTGAGAAGTAGCTAATCCATATTCATTGTGAAGATAATGGTGGGCTACAAGTGAAGCTTGTGTTAACGACTCAATCATATTCCATTAAATTGTCAATTTTCATGACGTTAGTAATATTTCCAAATTGGCCATTGATAATTGCAAAATCTAAATTAATAGGCTCGATGTAATAGGTCTACGTCGTCATCGAATCCAAGCGCTGAAAACAATCAGATTTCCTGTGAGTCGATACATAGCTGTTTCACATAATTTATCGAGATCACCCATTAAATCTACTGATTCACTTCACAAATTACAAATACACCAGAAATGTTAACTAGTTCAACGTATGTTTCGGCAAGGCTTTGTACATTCTTTGCGCAGGGTATATACAGTTATGGTGATGTATTTAGGCAAATCACACGAAATAAAGTGGCTTCTGTTTTTTTTGTTTTTGTTTTTTTTTTTTAATGTCAACAGTCAAATGACATTTTATTACGTTCACCACTTCCTGTACTTGTTTGGTTACGCTGTGTCTAAAGTCCCAGATACACTAAGTGACAAATTTAACAAATTATTTTGGCTTGCTTCTATTTAAACGCCAAACACAGAATTTCCAATCGGATTTAGATGATAAAACTCATTTTTATTTAGAAGAATTTTATTCGTTCAAATTATTTGACACAAAACTGAACTAAAGGGGTTGCAACTTAAATTGTTGAATTCTTAAACTTTAAGAATTCTCCAATTTCAAAAAAGTCAAATGAAAAATAAATATATTTTTGATTATTATCTCAACAGTATTTTTTGCTTTTTGAGCAGAATTTATTATAGCATATTGTTTTAGTAAACGAATTTCGTTTTTTAATAAAATCTCATTTTATCTTTGATAGACAGCAGTAACATTGGCCTGCACATCTAGGTTTCATCTACTGACACCAACACCCAATGTGAAAAGGCTTTGACAGACAAACAATCCTACCACCCAGAGTATACAATTGACCAATTTCAGTCCTTTTCCACTTTGTAATCCATATTTTGTCCCACAAATAAAGCCAAAAGACAATTAAATCCTATCTAATCGTTGCATTTCAGCTTACCAAATCTAACAAACATGTCTTATCTATAAATTATAAACGGCGAACCCCACTGTTGAAAGAGAGCTACATATTATTCAAATCTAAACAATGAATATATTATACTTTAACTAATACCGGTAGTAAACCTTATATATATAGTCAATTATTTCGTATTTCACAAATGTAAACTGCTCCAATTTGATTTAATAAGGTATAAATTTATTTTATTAAGTACCAGACGAACCCATAAAAAATACATGCTAAATAAAATTCGCGATTAACCTTGAAGCAGTAATGGAATAAAAAACATTAATCCAGTTCCCGTCAAGATTGTTATTTATACCCAGTCAAAAAAGAAACCACACACATAAATTTCTAAGTTATTTCTTGAAACTTAATAAAAGAGATATTATTATAATTATTAGAGGTAAATGCGTTGTCAAAGACACCATGACACACAGCAGCTCTGTCGTGGACAAGCATGCAGTTCATGCCAGCATACATCAAGGATAAAGCATGTTTCCTTGTATTCCTAGTCACGTGGCCTTATGAGACACGTGCAATTGAGCCCACGTTAGCACAGTAGAGTGACATCTCGGGAAAACAAGTTCTTACAACGTGAACTTGCCATTGGCATGCGGAATACAGGAACGTCGGCCACTGACGTTGCCAGGGTTTTGGAATGTAGTCCACAGACTATCCATGATCTTCAGACACGTCTCCAACAAACTGGCACCTCAGCAGACCAACCTGGTTCCGGTAGACCACGTGTAACGACACATGCAGAAGACCGACAAATCGTCTTACGTCATTTGCGTAATCGAGTTTTCGCTGCAAAGTCCAGTAGGAATGAATTGTTTATAGGTCTTGTGACTGTTCAAACCATACGTAATCGCCTGTGCACTGCTCGTCTCCATGCATACCGGCCATATCATGGACCAATTTTAACCCAGTTACACCGACGTCAACGGCTTCTCTGGGCACAACGACACCTAGATGGACAGCCTGATTGGATTCGTTTTTAGCGACCAATCCAGAGTCACTTGGCACTTCGCTGAACGGGGAGTTAAGAGTTTGGAGAAGATGCGATGAACGGAAGGCCAAGTTTTGTGTGCAAGACGTGGACCGCTTTGGGGGGCGGTAGTGTTAGGGTTTAGGGTGCCTTTAATGGTCCTGCCCGTTCACCACTGATGGTCGTTCAAGAAAACATAACTACTGCAGGAAACAGAGATCAAGTGCTCATTCCAGAGCTTTTGCCATTCATAGCAGCTTATGGTCCAGGTCTTACATTCCAACACGATGAATGTTTGACAGTCAAGCATTGCAAATCAATGGATAATTTACTGTAAGAACTTGTTTTCCCGAGATTTCACTCTACTGTGCTAAAGTGGGCTCAATTTCAGGTGTCTCATAATCTCACTGTGACTAGGAACCCAAGGAAACGTGATTTATCCTTGATGTATGGTCGCACGAACTGCATGCTTGTGCATGTCGGAGTTGCTGTGTGTCATCATGTATTTGTCTACGCATTTACCTCTAAAAATAATACTAATATCTCTTGTGTTAAGTTTCAAGAAAATATTTAGAAATTTATGAGTGTGAAGTTTCTTTTTCGAGTATTGAATACAACTTAACACTGCGCGTCACTATAATATTGTTGACCATGCCACGAGTTTATTCGCTAACTTCAAACTACTAAAAGTGTCAATTTTGCCCCAAGCTAACTCCTGTCAAATTTCATTTCAGTTTAAAGGCCTACACATTTAAACATCTTTGTCATTCTTTTACCGTTTCTTTTTTCAAATCCCATCTAAAGCTACCTCTATTTAAGTTTCAATTATCCCATAAGAAACATCAAGTGTTGTTAGCGGTAAATGTGACTGAGTTTTATTGTCTCGGTGTAATTAAGTTAAACATGTTCTGCTATGCTCACAAAAAGGACATGTCACTTTGAGTGTCACTCGTCAGTCTTGGTAACAAGTTCATATTAGTTCATCCATTCATTTTCATACCCATGCTAAAAAGCGTACAAATCCAAGATGGGAAAGAACATATAAACCAATGTAGCCTTAAGGAATCAACCTTTTTTCTATTTGTTGATATTTTTCCTCTGATGTATAACTCAGCCATCTTTTTGTTTTTTTGTTTTGACAATCTTCCAATAGTTGTTGTAGAAATGTCTATGTTAAAACTATAGAACTATATTAGATAAGCGGTCATTTCGGTTGAAGTTTGCGATTTACTATTTACCCGATTCCTATGATCTTTTGTCAGCGACACTGATTCTAACAATAGGAATTACATAGTACTAGACGGCCGTAAACCAACAATGGGGCATAGGAATAGGGTAACAACATGGCGAGAGAACTTTGATAGCTGGTTTTTAGTGAAAGTTTTGGCTAATAAGCAAGCAGTAAGAGATGAGTATAGGTAAGCAGCTCTAGAATCTATACTTTAGGTCAATCGAGGGACGTTTTTAAAACTTTTTTTTCCTTTTTTAACAGGTTAACTTTGAGTGAAGTTAAGATACAGAAACACAATCTGGAAAACAGATTTTAATGAAGCTGTACCGTCAGTATAACATACGCTTTATTATGACGGCACCTGGATCTACACCTAATGCTCACCTTTATACATGAAAAAAGAACAAACCCTTATAAAGAAGCATTTAGGTATTACCAATTCATTGTCTTTGTCGAATGAATAATTTAAGGGCATTATTGCGACTTACATAGCGCAATTCTATGGATTGCTCTATTTTAAATTACTAAATATTAAAGCTAAAATCCATAAAACTGTATTACGTTTATCGAACAAGTACTATGATTAAGTTGGCTAAGTCCACATGGCGAATTTCGGATTGTATACTTTTTCTCTGAAAATTATTGCTAGATTATATTTTTTTTTAAATATCTAAGTTGCAAGTTTGGTTTTGTATGTTTATTGTTATAGTGTGATATTTGGGGTTTTCTCTGCAAGGCCACTCACTATATGACGACTGATGTGTCTGACAAGTGCTTGGACTTAATGAGATTGTCCAGACATACAAAATGCCTTGGGCGTTATAATGGAATGTTAAAAAACCGATGGAGTGAAACAACTGTAAGGCTATCAGAAAACAATTTAGGGAAAGGTGGTAATAAAGATTAATAGTCAAGTTTCTGTAAATAATATATTGTTTACACTAAAATATATGTTTTCCTGCGAACTAAATAAACAAACCGAATGAAAAACAAAAGAGTTCGTCATTTTTTGGGGATACCTTTTTGTTATAATTCCTGAAGCAGGTTTTCCAATTTAGATTCCGGAAATGTTATTCATAATTTTGTTTATTTTTTTGCAAGCATATATATTTTTGTACAATTAGTCAGACTTTCCTTTAAGAATTAATATACATGTCTGGGTTAAGCATTAACGTGCATTCCATGTTAATCATATCTCAAGTCTGTTGAGTTTATATGTTTATTTATCTAATTCATTTCGTTTTTTATAAATGGTTATAACTTCCAGAAGAACAGTCTATATTACTGTCTTTATAAACTCGTGTGGCTATTTTGAGACATGTATGACGTTAAGTGTCCCTAAACCATACGTTTTGTTCTCCCAAACCAAGCAAAATTGTTTGACCTTGACTTAGGGGAATGCATTTCACTCGGCTTCCTCTTAGTTTTCAACGATGTTGAAAAGGCATGGGGAGAAATGGACAGTCCTCCGTCATTATGAGAGGCTGTGAGAGAAATGCACATCCTGTCTTCATAGGCATCCTGCGTCATAGGCGTCATTATGTGAGGCAGAGTAAAAAGTGGGCATCATGTCGTCATTATCTGAGGCGGAGTGAAAAGTGGGCATCCTCTGAGAAAGAATGAGAAGTGACCAGTCCATCGCAATATGTGAAACAGAGTGAAAAGTGGGCATCATGTCGTCATTATGTGAGTCAGAGTGAGAAGTGACCAGTCCATCGTCATTATGTGAGTCAGAGTGAGAAGTGACCAGTCCATCGTCATTATGTGAGGCAGGGTGAGAAGTGACCAGTCCATCGTCATTATGTGGGGCAGAGTGAGAAGTGACCAGTCCATTGTCATTATGTGAGTCAGACTGAGAAGTGACCAGTACATCGTCATTATGTGAGGCAGGGTGAGAAGTGACCAGTCCATCGTCATTATGTGAGTCAGAGTGAGAAGTGGCCAGTACATCGTCATTATGTGAGACAGGGTGAGAGGTGACCAGTCCATCGTCATTATGTGAGGCAGGGTGAGAAGTGACCAGTCCATCGTCAGTATGTGAGGCAGGGTGAGACGTGACCAGCCCATCGTCA
>JARFOD010137118.1:0-13366 GCA_031763545.1 Mopalia muscosa
CCCGGCAGTAGGCAGGAAGGGTCTTGGAAATAGGACAAATACATTAAATAAGGCACCCGGCAGTAGGCAGGAAGGGTCTTGGAAATAGGACAAATACATTAAATAAGGCACCCGGCAGTAGGCAGGAAGGGTATTGGAAATAGGACATGCATGTATATTAAATAAGGTAGCTCAGGAGGGGTCTACGGGCAGTTTGTTTGAGGAGTCCCATTGCTCTCTTTACTTAGCATGGGAGGAAAATTAACTTTCCAACATTATGTAAACGCTTCGTATCTTAGTTATGCTAGTGTCAATTATTGTTGGAATACATCGCTGTTATATAAGTGAAAACCCCTTAAGCATGGCATTAAAACACCAATCAATCAATCCATTAAATTAGATATCCTGTGCAGGAGGGGCCTTGGAAATAAAGGTAATTAAATGTTATTTTTCTTGAATTCTGTGTTTCTAATAGAGGTTTTTCTATGATATATTTATCACTTGACAGAGGTGGTAGAGCACTGTTGTAGTGTACCCTCATTACAACTCGGGGAATCTATGTCAACAATAGCCAAGGACATGGACATCATCTCGTACAGGGTGCCTCTCGGAGTCACAGCTGGTATAACACCCTTTAACTTCCCGGCCATGATACCTCTCTGGGTAGGTACAACTCAATGATATGTTTTACCAGATAGTCTAGATATTTGGTGAAAGATATTTAGTTATATGGGTATCCGTGTTCCATCAGTGAAATGGCCCATGACCGTGGGTTGGTGGGTAGTGAGTGCCCTTATGAGTGAGTCACACGATGTGGCTCTGGCAATTGCGGGGGTGGGTTTTACGAGGTTACCTCTCGTTTTATTTTTCGTTAGGTAAGGAACAGTGTGAAGTGGACCATTCATTGTCAAATAAGTGAAATAACCTTGAGTACGACATTAAACCCTAAACAAAATGGAAATAACTTTAATTACTGTATTGAAGGTTTATGATAAGTACAATTCTGTTTTTGTGTAAGGTGCAATTCATAGTTGATTGTGTGTGTCATCTTTGTTTTGTGGTGAAGGTGGATCCCTTCAAACAATTCAGGGATCAATGAAAATGATAGACAGGTAAACATTGACCAATCAGAAGGCAGGATTTCATTCATTGAGAATGGTCTAAAAAAAAGCCATGTTTTACCGACAAACAAATGGTTGGTAACATTGTCAAAACTTGAACAGAATTCCTTCTCATATTATTATTAATTTATTTATTTTAATGTAATCTTATTACAGTGTGCGTAAGGCATGCCTGCCTACACAGTGTATAACAAAATCCTAAGAAAAATACTCTTTAGCAAATTTTTTTACACATAAACTTCATCTACGGTAGGCAGGTATGATAAGGTACAGTTCTTTGTTTGGGAATGAGCATTATCCAGAAATCCTGGGAGGGAAGGGGTTTAATATTGGTGCATTTCTCCACATCAAAACTTAACTTAGAAATAAGGAAGGAACGGTGTGAAATGGACAAACCACCTAGAGTACGCTTTTAAACCCAAAACAAACAAACAAAAACCGTGGCAAGTATTTTCTTCTATAAATAATATGGTCAATAATTTCTGTTTATATTAATTTATCTGGATTATGCATGATGCATCAGTTATACAAATAATGTATAGCAATCTGCAACTTTGGAAATGAATTCTAATTATGTTAATTTAAGATGTTCCCGACTGCTCTCGTCTGTGGTAACACCTGTGTGATGAAGCCTTCTGAGCGTGACCCTGGGGCCACAATGATACTGATGGAATTACTGAAGGAAGCTGGAGTACCAGACGGGGTTGTTAATGTCATACATGGAAAACATGACTGTAAGCAAAACATAAATACATAAATATCATAGCTGAACATAGAATTTATACAAATTTATAATAGAGAAAAAAAAAGTCTGCATATTTTTTTAAGAAGTGTAACAAATGCATGTTCTTCATAAATTCAATCAAAATATTCATAAAAGCTTTATGCTCCCCATCTTTTCCATCAGCATGTAACTGAAGGCTGTTTGTACTTTCTGCTGCTGAGCCACACATACAAGACAATAAAGGTTCAGCTTTGTACTAATACTTAATTAGAAGTCGAATATAAAACAAAGTGATATCCTTATTTCAACTTTTAGCTTAACCCTGGTTAACATTTCAGCTGTGAATTTTATCTGTGACCACCCTGATATTAAGGCCATATCATTCGTTGGATCAGACCAGGCTGTGAGTACACCATACAATTTGTCCTTAAAGTGTGCTAAAAATAGATAAAAGCAAAAGTAATTTGATTTGTCTGTTTGTTTTTTTGGTGTTTAACGTCGTACTCAAAGGTATTTCACTTATATGAAGACGGACAAAAATACAGAACATCAAAAACAAATCTGCTTCTCGTTACCCTTTAGCTCTGCGAACACCAGGGCAACAACCTGTTTTCTCGCCTCTTATGATTAACCAAGGAAGCCGAGGGGAGTATTCTACAGGCCCATGGCCCACCCGCTCCCTCACGGGGACAAACGTAATTTGAAAGACCTTGTAAAACAATTATAGTATCAAAAAAGAGGACTACATTGAACCCCAATAAAACAAATCAAAGTCTTGACCCCCAGTTTGATGCACTCTTATGTGTTATCCGTAAGGGATGTGTTTTAAAGATGAAAGTGACACACTGAAGCATAGAATTCTTTTGAAATTTTACAGCTTTTAATCTATTTATCCAAAAATTATTTTTTTTTTTATAATTTCCTTATACGCCTGATTTAATGGCATGTAATTAAGATATGATTAAAATTTTGACTTCAAATTTTAAATATTTTTCAACATTAAGATCTTCTAAGCCTTGTAAATTAAATTGCAAAGTGAATTTTCACAATAAAATATACTAGGCTAAAAGGTTATCTGGACATTTGTTTTGGGAATTAAAATATTATTATATAAGTCTGCAAGATATCAAAGCTCTAGCTTCTATCCTTATAGACTCAAACCTGAAATTATTGATTAATTATTAATTCCAATATGGCATTGTTTTGACATCATTAAAAAGAGAACTTTGGCTTTAGACTTATCACTTCTTATCTTTAGAATTTTGTCAAGCTTTGAATTATTTATTCTTTTCAAAATTTCGCACTAAATAGAAATTTAACAATGGTTTAATGATCTCCATATTGGTCAGAGTTGCTGAGAAATTACGAATATTTAAGCACAGCTATAATATACGATTTCAACACTTTACATCGTAGATCTAGATCAATCTTCTATATCAATCTGATAATAATCATTCCTGCTTTATTGTTTCTAGGGTCAGTACATATATGAAAGAGGGTCCAAAAACGGAAAGCGAGTACAATCTAATATGGTAAGATAATCAAGCCAGCAGCTGAAGGAAACTTTCTGTTTGCCTGGGGCTCCAAGAGCTAACATAAATTTAATTGTGAGAATTCTGAAAATATATAAAGAAAAGTATTGGTGGATTGTCACTTAGGTCTCATCCTATTCATTTGAACAGACAATAAAAAGACAAAACTGCATTGCTCACCATTTATATAAATCTTGAATTGTAATTCAACAGAATTGTAAGATAATCCAAATTGTAAAACTAGTGTTCAATATCAAGACAGCTTTGTTTGCTTGTATTGAGGCATACCATTATTGGCGTAAAACGCCAATCAATCAACCATTAATTACTTCCAGCACATTTGTAGAGCTCATGACATTTTAAGCCATTTGTGAATATTTTACCTCACAAAGTTTTTGTTTTGTATTACAGGGGGCTAAAAATCATGGCGTTGTGATGCCAGATGCTAACAAAGAACAAGCTTTGAATCAAGTAAGTCAATATCTCTGTCAAAATAATTCTAACATTATCCAGCCTGAAAAAGAACTGTTCTATTCAGAGTTGAACCCTGAGACTCTTGGTAGTGGTTTTGTTTTGTACAATGATCAGGGGCTTAGCCAGAAATCAAAAGCGATGTGTCCAAAATGTCCATAAGGCTGGCATGTCCTATGTGTGGAATCACCTTAGGTATGGTGTTGAACCCAAACAATTCATATTGCCTATATTCATATAAGTCCTAGACAATGATGGAATTTTGTCAACTGTGATTTATGATCAAAAAAAAGCTTTCTTAAAATGGAATGCTTTGAATTGAGGGTCCCTAACGAGTTTGTAATAAGTATATTCATCATTTCCTGTAATTCCTCAGCATGACCTAACCTCTTCTCCAATCTCAATCTTGTGATTGGACGGAGCTTCCTGTTGCACTGGTGCTATTAGAGCCAAAGAGTTTCAAGTCTTTTTATTGTGAGTGTCCTGTATTTGTCTTGTGATGTTTTTGATTGTTGCCAGTGGTTGCGTGTAACTTGCTGTCATGTGAATACAGTACAGGCCCAGGGCCATAGCTTCATGGTAGCATGTGTGCTTACTAATCCTACTCCAATTACCTCTTTATGGGCGGTTGGAGGGAGCTTTTTGTTGCCCTGGTGCTCTCAGAGCTAAAGGAGAACAGGAAGCTGATCTGTGTGTTGTGTCCTATTGTTGTTGTCCTGTACTTGTCCCGTCCTGTCTGTTTGTTACCAGTGGTGTCGACGGTGGTTTCCTTCACCCATTGGGCTGGCACATCGTCATATAAGTGAAAAACCCTTGAGTATGACACTAAACCCCAATCAAACCAACAATCACAGGATCGAGTCTGTCTGTCGACCATCAGGTATATGAAGGAGTAGCATGATGTGGCTCTGGCAATTGTGGGGGTGGTTTTTGCAAGTTTTCATCTCAGTTTTCCACCATAATTGGACAAGGAACATTGTGAAGGGGGACAATCCATCATCATATAAAAGAAATAATCTTGAGTATGATGTTAAACCCCAATGAACCACTCAATCCTCTCGCTTTTCAACATAATTATACAAAGAAGAGGGCAATCCGTCATCATATGAGTGAAATAACCTGAATTACGATGTTAACCCACAATCAAACGAACCTATTCAGAAAGACTTAAATTGTGTTTGATTACAGTTAATAGGAGCAGCATTTGGAGCAGCGGGACAGCGCTGTATGGCACTCAGCACTGCATTGTTTGTAGGAGAGGCTCAAGAATGGATCCCAGAACTGGTGGAGAAAGCCAAAAAACTGAAAGTAAATGCAGGTAAAAATATTTTATCTTAATTGGGACAGGTATAAACTACTGGGTGGTTTGATATTGTATATATATTTTATGCTTGTATGTAAAATACATGATAAAATGTAGAGATCTGATTGCATGCTGGCTCTAGGTAAATTTCAGTACAACAGATTTAGTGTAGGGCTACATAACCAATAGGCTTTTAAGAAGATGGGGTCGGGGGTCATCCTGACAACCTATTGTTTGTGATTGAGATCATTGATTGAAATGCACTGTACTTTACAAACATGTCCTGGCACTTGCATTGTTTTTTGCTGATCATGTTACACTGAACAACATTTGACTTGGAGACAACATGACTTAGACAAACTGTTTTTTTTAATTAATTTAGCGGAGGGTTAAATGTGTAGTTGTTTTGGATTTGTCGATTAACTTTACATCCCAGTGCCCATACACTGTAGATTATGACTTGCTTTTACTTCCGTGTGCCGCGGCCGTGGCTCAGGGCTAGCGAGTGCGCTTCCTAAACTGAACATGCTTTGATTTACCGTTCACGGGTTCGACCATCAGGTCTATGAGCGAGTCACATGTTGTGGCTCTGGCATTGGCGGGGGTGGTTTTTACGAGGTTTCCTCCCAGTTTTCCACCCTAATAAGGCTGTGTACACTGTGAAGTGGACAATCCATCGTCATATTAGTGAAATACCCTTGAGTACGACGTTAAAAACCAATCAAACAAACAAACATAATTACTGCTGTATCAGGGCAGTTTCTAGAAAAATTTCCCAGGTTCCTATACCGATTCTTCAGACCATAAGCAGGGTTCTTAATCTGCTTTTAGCTTGATTTTAACAGGAACTTATATAAATAGTAATATGTTGACATTAATTTGGGCTTGAAATAGTTTGGGTGCCCATACGTTTTCTGTAACTAAAATGGCTCTGGATACTGCCCTGTGTACATGTATGTAGGAAAGTGACAGGAAAGAAATAATTTACATTTTCAGGGGTAAATAGACGTCAAAATATTGAGTTTTTACTGGGAAAAAAATCAATTTCTTTACTGTCATATAGTTTTTCTACATTTTTAAATACCCAACTATTGATTTGTATGATTCTTAAACATAAGACATGATATCTGAGTTGAGTTTATTCTACAGCTTAACTATCCATTAAGGGTAGTTAAAGGTATTCCCAAACGGTTACATACAAATAGTCCAATATTCACTAAACTTTTCGCAGCTTGTTTTGTTAAAAAAAACTGGTGTACACAGACTGTTTTGAAGGGAGTTTCCCCTGCCTACTTCATAGCTCAAATTACTTATATGAAAACTCGCCAACAAATTCTAAGCATCAGAAAATGACAGGATTTTACAGATAGTTTATAGTATTACCTTTTGTAGTTCAGTCAATCTGATTTAAAACCCCTTTGGGAATGAATACTTTTAAACTGGAGTTTTATGAACCCCTGATTTTACTCATTATTTACTCTGATAATTTGGCAGGTCATGAACCAGGTGCCGATTTAGGTCCATTGATTTCACCCCAATCAAAGAGTAGAGTTCTTGATCTCATACAGTCTGGTGTGGATGAGGGCGCTGACCTCCTGTTGGATGGTCGCGATGTCACCGTCCAGGGATACGAGAAGGGAAACTTCGTCGGACCAACCATCTTGCATAATGTCAAGGTATGCTATGAAATTTTGGATAAATATATATGTCTTGCTTTGTTTCAAATATGCGCAGAAAGACTTCCGGAATAACATGTATATTGCATTATGTACGAGTGTAGGATGGATACTGCCTTGAAAGCTTTTCTAACAAAAATAAAAATGGCAAGTCAATGGTGAAGTTAATCATTGATTGATGGGTAACCCTGGACAAGCAAATATTATTCGATTCAGGGTATTTGAAAACCAGGCACGATAAAATAGAAATGTGCAGTGTATGCCAATCAACCTACCTATATACAATGCCCTGCCTTAATGACACAAATAGTTGTAAAACAAATATTGTGCTTGCTAAATGTTAAACGGGTCGTATTTAAAATGTCGCCTGTAGTTCAAAGCTTACTAAATAAGCGATATATCATGGAAGGAATGGGAATTGGCCATGCTGTCTTTACTTAAAACCTGGAGGAAAATTAACTTCCAACATTATAGAAATGCTTCACATCTTGGTTGTGCTTGTGTCAATTATTGTTGAAATACAACCTTGCCTGAAAGTTAAATACCCTTAAGCATGGTGTAAAACACCAATCAATCAACCAACAAACATAAATAGTGTCCTTTTTGTTACAGCCTAGCATGAAATGTTATACTGAGGAAATCTTTGGCCCAGTTCTGGTCAGCTGCGCTGTGGATACACTAGATGAAGCTATCGATCTGATTAATGCTAATCCCTATGGAAACGGAACTGCCATCTTCACATCGAACGGAGCCACGGCAAGGAAATATACAATGGAGATTGATGTGGGTCAGGTCGGCGTCAATGTCCCAATTCCCGTCCCCTTGCCCATGTTCTCCTTCACCGGCTCCAGGGCCTCCTTCCGAGGTGACCAGAACTTCTATGGGAAAGCAGTAAGTATATTTAAACTTTATTAAGTTTATTAGACCAGAAATGTAGATTGGGCTTAAAAAATCAGTTAATCTAAACTCTTAAATCAGTTGTATTGTCCAATAAGTGGTAAAATGAAGTTCACAAAGAGCATGTAAAATATAATTACAAGCAATAAATATACAAACTTGCTTTATGTGGTTTTTGCTTTTGGTCTGTAAAACTGACAAGGACAGTTTGTTTAAAGTGTAGCAGTTCGGTCTTAACTTAGCACTGGACCCGTGAGGGAGCGGGTGGGCCCATGGCCCTGCAGAATACTCCCTCGGCTTCCTCGGTCAATTGTAAGAGACGAGAAAAGAGGTTGCTTTCTGTTGCCCTGGTGTTCGCAGAACTAAAGGGTATAAACGGGAAGCAGATTTGTTTGTGATGTTCTTTATTTGTGTTGGTCGTCATATAAGTGAAATACCCTTCAGTACGACTTTAAACACCAATCAAACAAACAAATAACTTAGCACTGGAGGAAAATTAACTTTCCAATGTTATGGAAAAGCTTCACATCTTGGTTGTGCTAGTGTTGATATTGTTGGAATACACTGCTGTCATAAAAGTGAATACCCTTATTAAAGCACAGCCTAAAACACCAAATCAATCAATCTTTCATTTTTTGTTTGCAGGGATTTAATTTTTATACTCAAGTGAAGACTGTGACCCAGATGTGGAGATCTGACGATGCCACCGGTGGGAAGGCCACTACAGCCATGCCTGTTCATCGATGATTACCCAAGAATATTACACATCTATGCATCCTATAGTGGTTAAATTGTTATCCCGGTTTTGTTTTTCCTCAATATACTTATCTACATAAAAACCTTTACTGCCATACACATTCACAATTCCAATGTCTTTCGTATAAGCCTCCTATGTGGATTGAGCTAGATACAATTAAATACAAAAATAATTTTTGTCTCGGTACCGTATTTGCCCATATATATATATATGTCCTCTACATGGGTATATATGGTATATCTAATGTGAATTTGATGCCAAGAAGTACTAGATAAGGACTCTCCTTATGTAAATTAATATCTTAAAGAATTTAGAATTTTCAGAAATATTTTTTTTTATAGAAATATTGTGTAGAGATGGGTATGGTATATGCCCATGTTTGTTTGCCCTGTACATGGGTATATACGATATGACTAATGTGAATTTGATGCCAAGAATTACTAGATAAGGACTCTCCTTATGTACATTAATATCTAAAAGAATTTAGAATTTTCAGAAATACTTTTTTTTATAAAAATATTGCGTAGAGATGGTAAAATCCATTTTTGAAGTGACTTAGTATACAAAGATGTTATATTTTCAAAAAAATTTACAGTAAAATAACGATACATAATGCTGGACATGTCTTATATTCTCCATTAATAAATTAAAAAGTTAATGATTCTGGTTAAACTAGAAATTAAGGATTTGAAATTTATGTAAAGTTGGAGCTGGGGTCTGAAACAGAACTCTGTTAAGGGCTCTAGTTATAATTATATTGTATTAATTTGACTATAACAAATTTAACCTTTAAAGTGAAACCATAAGTGAAATACCCTTGAGTATGATCTTGAACCCCAATCAAACAAATAATCTGTAAGTTTCAGGATTAACTTCCAAACTCCTATTAAGACACCTGACAGGATTTCATTTCATCAAAATCTGTCCAAGTATTAAATATGTGAATTCAAAATGTTTTATATCTTTAACCCTTTTTTACATAATTTTTTTTTTATTTTTTTTTTATAGATTTTTTTTGTTTTTTTTTCTTAGTGACATAATTTGAAACAAACTCCATTTATCGAATTGATTTAATTCTGTATTAATTAGTCCTTTATGACCTGTTTTGTTGAATTGGAGCTGTGAAGAAGGTAATCAAGGGTATTTTGTTGAAGTAACAGATGTTAGAGCATATCGATTCTCATTTATATTGAAGATATATATTTTGGACAAATGAAGTTGTATAAAATTTTGGATAGGGGATAGAGAATTTGGATGTTTGTTGGTGATTTTGTCTTTTTGCTGTTTATACCATGAGCCTTTTTTTTTTGCTTTCACAACTTTACCAGAAAACAAGAGAAACATGGAGTTAAAAATTCAATGATAATAGAACAAGGGGTGGGGATAACATAAAGCTGTAACTTTTAACTTGTGTGATTTTGTATACAAACCAAGGTAATTTTGGGGAAACCGTATTGTGTAGTCAGTGCTTTTTTTTTAAACTTATATTATTTAGGACAAAGTATTATGAATTTATTGTTTTCCAATTCTTTATCAGATGTAAAATATCAAAATAGTCCAATGTCTTGTTATCTTTTGTGGTGGATGGTGCTTTTTTTCAATGGAAAATGTTGATCATTTCTACACGCAAATGAAACCAAAACGATTCTGAAAACATGAATCGAAGGTTTGTCTCTTGTTTATATTGTAACGACCATCTGTCTAGAATGTTCCTATGTTAGGGAGATCACTAAACAGACGTTCTCTCAGAATAAATCGGTTTTTAGTTTATCAGTTGTGACACCACTGGTTAAAACCAGAATTTAGCTGACTGAATGATCTGGAGTTAAGGTAGATATTTCCATTTAATTATTCAAGATTGATGGATTGATGAGTGTAAATGTTCCCAACCAATAGTCAGAAAAATAGTCCCCAAAGAGACAGAAGATAGACCAAAGTCCAATATAAAATGGAACACGTTGAAGTTGTTTAAACATACCGCATACATCTGTTAGCTATGTCTATTATAACTTTATAAAGCAAGAATTATATTTTGTTCAGGTCTGTCAGAGGTCCTCCTGTGAGTCTCTGCTGTCCTGTTATCGGTTAAGATTTTCATTAACAGGTAGATGGTCATAACCACGGGTCTTTAATCATAGAGGTATAGCTGTATATCAGATTTTGTGCTCCAAAGGCGCGCTAAAAATATTGAGTTTTAGGCCATATCAAATTGAGTTGGATAAAAAAAAATTTGTCTATAAAAACCCCTGCATGGTATTGGTTGAAAAGGACAGCAGCTATCGGCGGTGTTCAAATCTATACAGCTAAACATAGAGTGATTGTCCCGTGAATTATTCTCAAGGGGAATGACAGTATTTCTGTAATAATAAATGTATATCAAGTCTTTGATTATGCTTCAGTTTTCATTTATTCCCAATGACAGTTGATTACCTCTGTATTATTACTGGTGCTCTCGGAGCTAAAGGGGAACAGGAAGCCGACTTGTTTGTGCTGTCTGTATTGCGTCTTGTTTTTGTCGGCCTGTATGAAATACCCTAGAGTACGACGTTAAACCCCAATCTAACAAACAAATCTGTATTATAAGGGGTAGGCTGTATCAATGATCTATGTCCGAGGTAAAGCTGGGATCCGTAATAATAAATCGTAACCTTGATCATCAGCATCACATCAGATAAAATCTGGAGGAGCCCCACCTATCAGTTTACACCTTCGACGGCCAGCTCTACACACTAGAGACATGATTGATGACATGTTTATTAGCACGTTGAGCTAGTGAATGGCATTCCGAACCCTGGTCAGCACCCGTGGTGTTAGTAGAGTAGAAAGGTGGAAAGACACGCTTCTGAGTTTACCTGCACTTAATGAGGTTATCGAAAGAGATGCATATCCGCTACCCTGCAGCGAAATTGACTCTATAGATTTCTCTGGCACGGCCAATTTATTTGAGACCTTTGGCACTTTTAATCCAGTAAAAAAACAAAGTTCTCAACAAATTGAGACAATACCGTTTTGTTTGATACACATGAACTATTATCAATTCTCAGTAGTAACTTCTCAATACTGATGGGACCATATAATGACCATACACACATTTATGCACAAACACTAAGGTTTGGAAGTCATTTAAGTGCTCAAATGGCAATACTTTATATTTTAGACATATTGGCACATTGTGATGTAGTCTTCAGGATTTGGTTAGGACACGAATGGCTCGTTTATGAATGGGAGCTTGTATGAATTTCCCGACAATATAAGTATGGAATAAATAAAAAAAGAATAAAGTACAAAAAGTATTTTAATATTGAGATGTTTGGTATGATTAATAACACCAATATTACGAGAAATTTTCGAAATTATTTGTCATTAATGAATACTCCAAAAATCGGTTAATCATGGATAAAGAGTGGGGTAATGGAGTTGACAACTGCTGTCATGCTCGCCTGATAAGAATTAAATTAGCCTTTATGTTAAATTATAATTAAATTGTTAGGCTGGATAATTTGCCTTGTTCTTCATTTGATAGGGGCTGTGGTTAGCGAGTGCACATACTAAAGCCTACTTCGAGGTACCATTCACAGGATCTTGTCCGTCTGTCGACATTCGGGAATTTGAGTGAGTCATGCGATGTGGCTCTGTCAATCGCAGGGGATATTTTTACGAGCTTTCTTCCCAGTTTTCCAAAGTAATAGGACAACGAACAGTGTGAAGTGGACAACCTGTTGTCATATAAGTGAAACACCCTTGAGTACGACGTTAAACTCCAATCAAGCAAACAAACAAAATCATTTGTTAAGTAAATTAGTGACTCAGACTTCACCATAAGCATGGAGCTGTTGTCGGCAAAGATGGTGATATTGAAGATATTGGAGACAATGGAAGTCTCGTTTATACACAATTAAAACAACATAGGAGCTGTGGAAGACCTTTGTGGTACACCACACGATTAGGGAGGGTTTCTGAAATTTCACCAGAAAATGTGCACAGTAGACTGTCTTCTCAGTGATAAATAACTAGCAAACCAATCCAATGTTGCTCGTTTGAAACCAAAATACTCTAACTTTTTAAAAAGAATACAATGGTTTACTGTATCAAGGCCTTTGATAGAACTATATAGCAGGGGTTTTTATAGACACTTTTTCATCTGGAATACCCCGATGAAAAATGGCGGCAAATTTAGTTTTTCTTTGATTTGATATTCAGTTTTATTATTAAAAAAATGAGTCTTGGCTTCTTTTGGCCACTGGCGAGCTGTAAAATTCAGAATTTACAGTGGATGAACTGCAGATTTCCTCATATCCATGTTGGTTTTATCTAATTGGTGATGAAAAGTTAGTAAAATTGAGTATTAATGCATTTTGTGCACCAACTGCATCAAAAAATATTGAGTTCCAAAATAATCCAAACTAATTTTCAGAAATAATACTATATTCATCAAGATAGGTAACTACCCTATTTGACATTCATCTTTCAAATATTTTACATAAAAAGGGTAGTACAGAAATTGGACAATAATTGGCATTACTAGATATCCACTGAGATTCAAATATGGGAGTTACCTTAGCTATTTTAAAATGACAACCAACCATTTATAGAATATTCACACCCACCCAGATACCACCACCCTCTTTCATCCACCCAGATACAACCTCCCATTTACACTCACCCAGATACAACCTCCCATTTACACTCACCCAGATAAAACCTCCCATTTACACCCACCCAGATACAATCTCCCATTAACACTCACCCAAATACACTCTCCCATTTACACTCACCCAGATACAATCTCCCATTAACACTCACCCAAATACAACCTCCCATTTACACTCACCCAGATACAACTTCCCATTTATACTCACTCAGATACAGCATCCCATTTATACTCACCCAAATACAACCTCGCATT
>JARFOD010137129.1:0-13366 GCA_031763545.1 Mopalia muscosa
GTTGAATTCTTTTCCACATATGTAAAATAAATGACTTTATTTTACATATGACTAAATAACTTTATTTTACATATGTCGAAAGTACTTTCACCTATGCGGTAAAGAATTTCCCATATGTGGAAAAGAATTTCACATGTGTGGAAAATAATTCAACATAAGTGGAAATTATTTTACAAATGTTGAAAATAATTTCACTTACGTAAAAGAGAATTTAACATATGTGAAAAAAAAACAGAAACGCGAAAGAGAATTTGAAAAAGTAACTTATTGTTTTCAGACACCACGACCAAATACACATGTTGTAATGGTATGTATTTGTTTCTAACGTCCATGTTAACTAAACCCTCGCTTAAACGCAACTCTTGATGATTTAGAACACTGCTAATGGTCGTTTTTATCATGATCATGAAAATCATCCTGAAAAACAAGTAAAAGTCAAAATAACCGATTTACACGTGCAAAGCATGAGTAAAGGGCTCAGCTATAAAAACCCAAATGAATCAGGCTGATTTGTGATAATTATCGAAAGTTAGGATCGAAGAACATGCCACGTCTCAACGCAGCCGACATAAATATTGCCATTGGGCGTTTGCAAGCTGGCGAATCCAAGAGTGTCACTGCGAGGACATTTAACATTCATCCTAGCACGATAACACGCTTGTAGGATCGGTATGTCCAGACCAATACTGTAAATGACCGTCCAAGATCGGGAAGGCCTAGAGTCACCACACGGGCTGAATAAGATCGATACATCAGTGTATCTCACTTGCGTGATCGCCATTGTACTGCACGCTACACAGTCGCAGAGTACCCAACCAGACAATCAGGAGAGGCTGGAATCCGAGCAAGACGACCCAAAGATGCCCCCTTCTTAACACGTCTACATCAGCGTCAATGGGTCCGATGGTGTAACAGAGTACAGCAATGGAATCTGCAACATTGGAGGAGAATATGGTTCTTAGATGGGTCACGTTTTCTGCTCAGGCGACGTGACGGCAGACAGCGTGTTTGCAGGAGACGCAATGAAAGATATACACCAAACTGTATAAGGGAAGTTGACAGATTCGGCGGAGGGAGTATCATGGTGTGGGGTGCCATCTCCTACAACAAAAAATCGGAACACGTGCTGGCGAGGGGCAATTTGACAGCCAATCGCTACTTTGATGACAGTCTCCGTCCGCACGTCATTCCGCTTGTCGACCGCCAGAGGGAGCTATTCCAACACGATAATGCTCGACCCCACACGGCACGTGCTACAGTGGATTACCTCGCCAACAACAACCAAATCTCCGGATTTGAACCCTATCGAGCATCTGTTGGAACAAATCGATAGACGAGTGCGTCAGCGCCAAAATCAACCAGTGACCCTTGATCAACTGTTCCACATATTGCAAGAAGAGTGTGGAAGGATTCCACAGAGGAACATCCAACGATTAATTCGTTCCATGCCCAGGCGAAGTCGCGCAGTTCTGGTTGCAAGGGGTGGTCACACAAGCTTTTGACTTTGGCTCCACCTGGTGGACAGTTGTGTAGGCAGATGGAACTGTAAATTTCGAGACGGGTGTTCCATACACCAACGTGTCACTGAGCCGAATTTCATATATGTACATTGATGACATTGTGATTTCAATTCATTTGAATAACATATATGTCAGCTCTGAAAATCCTCTTTTGCGTTTCTTTTTTTGAAGAGTGTATATGCGAGTGTTCGACTATTGGCAGTCTGCACTCAATGACCTATATATAACAAATGTCCGCGCTTTGCTTTGTTGTTGCTGTAATCCCGCTGCATTTTCTGGACAACTCTTTCGACTTGGGAGTGTTCCCTGCTGAGGCTTAAGTTGCATAGCATGTGGAATATATTCCTGTTTTTCACAAGATGGTAGGAGCACAAACAAAGGTTGGATACTGTCCATTGCTGTGGGGAGAAATCATTTCTCAGTTTTTTTTTATAAGAGGAACTCTTTTGTAGATATGTAAACTAAAAGTTTATGTTACGTAAGTAAAATTCTTTTTCACATATGTGAAATAGTTAGGTGTTTTTTCTAACTTTGTAGAAAAGGATTTCACATATGTTGAAAATAACTTTAAATATGCAAAATAATTTGTTATTTTAGATATGTGAAATTGTTTTTTTACATAAGTGAAAATCTTTTCCACATAAGTAAAAAAAGAATTTAACATAAGTGAAAAAGAATCGTACATAATTAAAACAAAAGCAAAAACAATTCGACATATGTAGAATAAAGGTAGAAGTGATAAAACGGCTTACCATACCACCGAGGAAGCGAAACGAGAATTGAGAGATTTCTTCGGCTAAAAACCGGTCCTGGAAACGAACCCACGTCCCTCAGAGTTCGGCACTGAATCGCCAATAATAAAATCGCTCATGGCTTTCAGCTTTTTGTGTTACTTTTTTATCAGAGAGGTACTGAATATTTACTTCATAACATTTGTCACAGGAGACCTTAAGTGTATAGTGTAGTAATGTTTGAGAAGGTGTTTTGTTGAACGAGCCGGTTAAACACACCAAACAAACACGGTTTAATAGGATGTGTGTGTCAATCTTGTCGTTAAAATGTGATATATTTAAAGGACTAAAAGCTTTTCAGGGCATGATGTTTTTATTGTACATGTTACCAGTCAGGCAAATGTGTCTAAATCTTATCGCTTGATCAGCTTTTCAGTCACAAACGGCCTTTCTTTAATTGGAAACACCAGCTATGACTCTTAAGAAAAAAATATCCCGTTAATAAATATCATTTACCCTTTGAGATCCCATTAATTAGAAAAAAAAAACTTAAATAATTCCCTATTGAACGACCATACTATGACAAGCCGTTTAATCACTTCTACCTTTATTCTACATATGTCGAATTAGTTTTGCTTTTATTTTACTTATTCTTTATTACGTACTAGTATGTGAAATTATTTTTTACTTACATTGAAAATATTTTCACTTACGTGAAAAACAATTTTACGTATGTAAAATAAAATATATTTAACATATGCTGAAGTCTTTTCAACATATGTAAAATTATTTTTCACATATGTAAAATCAAGTCATTTATGTTACATGTACATATGTGAAAAAGAGTTTCACGTATGTAGCCAAAAATTCACATATGTGAAAAATAATTCAGCATATGTGGAATAAAGGTAGAAGTCATAAACGTCTTGCCATTCCTTTCACCATAACCAAGACAGAAAACTTCAGATAAATACTTACACGGAGACTTAAGATGTTTAACACGGGATGGTTTAATTAAATGCAAAAAAAAGTTATATTTTTTGTGCCGAGGTTGGAGTTCAGATCATTTTCTACAGCTTCCGTGTTTAACAACGACAAAGTAATTTAAAAAGCAGATCCTAAGCATATCGGATTTTTTAACGTCTTATAATCAGCGCCGTTCGGATCAGACACTACAGGTTTGCAGTCAATGATTGCTTTGTGGGTCACAATAGTGAACGAAACTAAGATAACTTTCGTCCGCCATGGCTGGCAATCGCGCATGGATTTCCGCCAATATTTGGGGCGATGTTAGCCACAGATCAACAAATAAAGAAGCGCAAAAGATGATATCCCCGGTGTATGTTAGAGTCAATGTCTCGACATAAGAAGTTGAATCGATTCCATTTTAGAATGAAAGTTATCTGGTACCTTTATATAACCGTTGAGGCCAGCCGGTAAAGGGGCTTCACTCAATCCGTCAAGCCTCCTCCTACTCCTAGCAAAGAAGTTGCATGTTTGCTCCTGTAGAAAACTTTAAACAGACTTGTGGTGCGGAGTTGGTATTCTTGCTTCTACTCCCGTTTTCCTCTCACAATAATTGTTGGAAGCCGTTACATCATAATAAGAGTTGCCACCTATGCCAGAATATTTGCGAGAAATTATTGCAATGGGGTTTTTCATATACCGTTGGTATGGGAATTTGAAATGGCTGAAAACTACACTTATTGAAAATTTTGTATGAAATGTTCTCACTTGAGTCTTTCCTAATCTTTATTTAAACTTACCAAGGGTCGCTCTACCATATACAAGGCAGAAATCTTGATAATCCTAATACGATTTTTACGCTTATGACTATTTTTCATTTTATGAAAATTTAATTGTGCCGAATTTATATAACTTAACTTGTTCAACATACTGTGTGCTGTCTAAATACTTTTAGACCGCAGACCGCAAGCATAACGGATTTTTCACCACTTATAACGAACGCCGCTCGAATCATGCCATAGAAGTGTGCAGTCAATGCTTGCTTTAGGGGTCTCATACAGGTACTTGTTACCTTTGTATAGCCCTTGGGAAGTTCTGAGAGAAAGGCTGTTAATGCTCTAGCAGGGTACCACTGTAACAGGTGGATGAGTCACATTAAAAACCCTGAGCAGTCACTATTAGCACACGACACATATTATCTGTTACTTGGTTGTAAAGTCTCATAGTCAGCAGCACTAAGTACAATTTGCAAGGTGACATAATGTGTCATAACTAAATTCAGACTACTCTGTCTGCACACTTCACTTTTATACGGCAGCTTTTACTTCCAAGCGTTTTGTGTACATAAGACGGGAAGGCCCCCAAAGGTTTCAGACTACCAGCTTCCAAAAAAATTGAGTTTGCAAATGTTCGTTGATTTTTTTCTTCACTTCAGTCCGCCACTCATAAACAAACTTTTTAGACTATAAGGCATGGGGTCAAAACAGCTTCCTTAAGTGATGTTTGTAGTCTCCTCGTTGTGACTACCTAAAATATGGCTTGGGGGTATTGTGTCTATTAGCAGAATCCTGATATCTCCCACCTCCCGAAGTTGGAGGAGACATTGCGCTACCCACTCCCTACCACATTTCTATTTGCCACGTCTACAGTTTATGTCTGATTCAAAACAAACTTAGCGACTTTCCCATAACATTATAAGGAACAATTGGAAACGAAAGTTGAATACATTGGACAATTCTTGTTGTCATGGTAATCAATAACCTTTTTTTTTTCTTCTTGATATGAAAAAGTTTCAAATGTAGGCCTAACTACTTAGGCTGTGTTTTAATTTCGGGATCACATAATTGTTATGTTTCAGTCTTGAAATACAACAACATATTTTGTTTTTCTTTGTTTTTATCATTTAAAATGATCTTGCAATTTATCGCCGACTATATATGCGACTAATCTCCTCGTGTGCGGCAAACATGCGACAGAAAATCGCTGCCATTTACTAAGCTAGGCGTCAGGAATCTTCTTCACTTTTAGAATCAAGCCAACGCTTCTATATATATTTACTCTTCCAATATATACAAATTCTATGGCCTTTCTTAAACACTAGTCTGTTAGATCGTACCATGAATTAACGACCACATAGTGTCTATTTTCATTTCATGTCTATTCTTTTACGAATTCCGATAAGATTTCGCATTGGCTGACATGATAAACCGAGATTCATTGACGTGTCACGTGACGTACTACCAAAGCCGGTTAGTACAACTTTTTTGATTGGTGGACTAGCGATAATCTGTCATTTTTCTAGCTTTGTAAACATAGCCAATACATACAATATTGATTTACTGTTAAATAACAGTCAATCAATATTGTATGTATTGGCTATGTTTACAAAGCTATCATTTTCCGATCTGATGGACCAATCGGATGGCTAGAAATTTCTTAGCAACCTCAGTGGATTAAATACGCGATTTGATTCGACGGTTTTATTGAAATAATGTTGACCATTTTCATCAAAATATAAAAAAAAAAATGCTCCACTTCTCAGTGTGGGAACACATAAATTAATTTCTTTTAAAGACTATTCTTAATTCTTAGATAAGTTTCAGGTAGTCACAACATGTGGAATACAAGACGAGCTTTAAAATCGGCTCGCCCTATACAGCCTATTTCTCCGTCGGCGACTTAAAACCTCAAGGAAATAGTTCCGGGTGGTCAAGGCTTTCTATGCGACGTGACACTGTCGGTGGCTAGTCGCAAGGATCATCACACTTGCTTGATATCTTGCAATTTGTCGCCGACTATTTATGCGACTAATCTCCTCGTGTGCAGCAAACATGCGACAGAAAATCGCTGCCATTTACTAAGCTAGGCGCCAGGAATCTTCTTCACCTTTGGAATCAAGTGAACGCTTCTATATATATTTACTCTTCCAATATATACACATTCTATGGCCTTTCTTGAACACACACAGATCTACGGTCTGTTAGATCGTACCATGAATTAACGACCACTTGGTGTCTATTTTCACGACAAATAAATCATTTCTCAACAGTATTCAATACTCGCTTTTGATACAGTGTTTGAGGGCACATAACTATGTAATTTGAAGTTTCAATCACTTACCGGCTATTAGATGTTCAAGTAGAACTGTCCAATAGTATTTGATATACTGAGTTTTCAGATACATTTTATATGCCAAATTTGACTTGAAATCGCTCATTTGCCTTGTTAAAAATACGGAAATACGGTTCAGGTACCTGTTGCCAACATACCAACATGCCATTTGTCATGCTTCCTCACTGACAGTAAAAAAATTTTGACAGGGGAATATGTGGAATAATTGACAGCTGATGTTGGAAGAATCGCTTACTCAGAATCGCTCGTGTTTTAAGCACAGTTTTTTAAACAACAAAGAATCATCCCGTCAAAATTGAATAATTAACTAGATCACGAAGTTGATTTTTTTAAATGCACATTTAGTTTATTAGGAATTTCATACATTCGATCCCTCAGGTAAAGGACAGTATGTGCCGAACATAGCCATGCTATTTTTATACTTTGCAATTATTATCGAACATTACAAGAGTTTCATTGTGCTAGTGCCTATAGTTGTTGCAGTGGAGCTCCGTAATCTAAGGTATAGCGTTATAACGTCGATCAAATAACCAAAAACATGTATTAAACAGTGTGTTATCAAGCCGCCGGGGTAAGTAAGCATAAGGCAATATATACCGCGTTTATTTATCGTCACATAGGCCTACCGCAAGATTATATCAACATGTCGGTTTTAAAAACATTCAGTCAGCAGTTGGTTAGACTTATAAGAAAACTGTAAGACAAAGTAAAATCATTAGATATCATCAAACTTCACAGTTCTTAATTTTGGACAAAAGAGAGAAAACAGTTGTTTATCTTAGCAAAGAGAAGAAAACACTTCTCCAATATTAGTTTTTGAACCGATCTTTAATGTGTCGGAAGTGTGTCGTGATCATTTGTTATGGAAATTGAACTTTAAAACCTGTAAAACGATCTTTCCAAAATGATTGAACCATTAGATTGTTTATCCGGAATTTCGCAATAACAGAGCACTTAGCTTTATATAATATCGCGAAAATAAAACTCAGACCATTAGTCAAGCAATTGAACTAAGTTAAATATGGAATGACTCTAGGGGAGAAGGGAAGCATGAAAGAAGTCTTAGCTGGCGATTGAATTTGCTCCCCTATAATCGCACAGACGTCTGAGACTATTGTTTTTACTGCCCTAACAACCCAATGACAAACACAGTGCACGTTGAACGTGGACTGTGTTCGTCATTCTTTGGAAATATGCTTTAGACAGGACAACTCTCTATTGTGAGACATACATTAACAATTACCATTGCGAGTATCCTAAGTCGTCTCTGAACAAAATAGATTGATTGGTGTTTTACGCCATGCTTACGTGTATTTCAAATATATGATTGCTGTGTATTCCAACAATAATTGACACTAGCACAACCATGATGTGAAGTGCATAGTGTTTGATAGTTAACTTTCATCCGGTGCTAAGTAAACTTAGAATTGCTATACTCTTCAAACAAACTGCCCTTAACCAGAAGGTCACAAAACAGAAGTTTACTAAAGGAGGAAAAAAGTTTTAGATAAAAAAATGTGAAAGGCAATCCAATTTGAACTTTCTCAAATATTGGGTTAACTTAATTGGATACATCTTATGAAACCCTGAAAAAAGAATTTGTTTGTGTGTGAAATACTGTAATTAACAGGTTTCCCATCGACTAGTAATTCAATTCGAGAGATCTTGTTAAATTCTATCCAAAGTGAATTATCCCACGTATAACTTAATATCTGTTTTATTTTGAATTGTGAGATGACACCGATGGCAAGGTGTTGTCAGACACTACCACTGTATCTTAATACCATTTACAATTTCTTTTTCCTGATTGGAATGATAAAAAAGAGACCAAAATTAAGTTAAGTCTTACATGAATTCAGTTTGACTAATTGCATGTGATACCACTTCAAATCAAATAAAGATACAACGTCATACTAAAATACATACACTTTTATTAAACGTATTTGTTATTTAACCCATTATACAAGTACTGTATGTCTAAGAATGAAACATTATCGCAGCTAGAGACAATTGCTGTTCAATTCAACTTGCGATACGCGTTGGTTGAATATCAAATGTCTGCAATAATAAAGCTGCAATAATGTTCAGAAAATTATGGGAATTCCTGGGACCAAGGTTATAGCAATTTTAGCATATACAAGGACTTGTATAACCTCGACCTATGTTTTGTTTTATTTCCCTTGACGTGTTTTGGACTATTCAAAACAAAACAATTTGACAACAGTATAACAAATATATATTATATCCGTATGTAAAATATAATTGGAACATTGATTTGGTTTCTGAATTTGACGCTTATTTGTGCTCGATTTGTTGTTCTCTGAGAACTGTGAATAAAGTTTTCTGTCATGAGTATTTCCCCAGGTTATATGTGGGCGTTCTTAGTGCCCTTTTGTCACATTATAGATCACGGGTATACTACAATTAGAATTTATAAATATGTTAGGGAAAAACTCAAATGTTTCTGTAACAGGCTGGGTATCTTACCTTGTTCAATCAATTAATCTTCCTAAATCATTTTATTCCACAGCCCCTAAGCATAAAGGCTGATAATCAGCACAGTTCGGATCAGTCGATGGTTGCCTCATCCGGCTATAACGTATCACCCTTAGGAAGGTCTGAGAGAAAGACTGTTAATGCTCTAACAGGGTACCACTGTAACAGGTGGGTGAGTCAACATAAATACCCTGGGCAGTCACTATTAGCACATGACACCATTATCTGGGATAGTGATGGTTGATGCTTGTGGTCTGTGACTTGGTTGGAAAGTCTCATAGTCAGCGGCACTAAGTACAATTTGCAAGGTGACATAATGTGTCAGAACTGAATTCAGAGTACCCTGTCTGCACACTTCACTTTTATCGCTGATTGTTTGTCCAAATTGAGACATTTTCATTTATATATTTAAGAATAAATCCGATTAGTTTACATTTTAATTTTGTTGGAGAACGCTTTTTGGTTCCACAAGTGAACATTTAGCTGACTTGACCTACCATATATATAGGCCTACTTAGATAAGCATTAATGGTTGTTCTGCCGTGAGCTGTTGTAGCTCAGAGAGAGCGCCTACCCAGCTAACCAGAGAACCATTCTGCCGTGAGCGGTTGTATAACGCAGGCGGTTACAGCGCTGCTGATCCCGCTAGTCAGAGAGCCGTTCTGCCGTGAGCCCTTGTATAGCTCAGAGAGATAAGAGCGCTTATCCCGCTTTAGCCGGAGAGTCGTTCTGTCGTGAGCCATTGTAGCTCAAACATAGCGCTTATCCAGCTAGCCAGAGAGCTGTCCTGCCGTGAGCGGTTGTATAGCCCAGGCGGTTACAGCGCTGATCCCGCTAGCCAGAGCCGTTCTGCCGTGAGCCGTTGTATAGTTCCGAGAGATAAGAGCGGGATCGCCAGTGAGCCATTGTATAGCTCCGGCGTTTACAGCGCTTATCCTGGTAGCCAGAGAGCCGTTTTGCCGTTGTATAGCTCAGGCGGTTACAGCCTTATCCTGGTAGCTAGAGAGCCGTTCTGCTGTGAGCCGTTGTATAGCTTAGAGAGATAAGAGCACTTATCCAGCAAGCCAGAGAACCGTTTTGCTGTGGGCGGTTGTTTAGTTCAGAGAGAGCGCTTATCCAGCTAGCCAGAGAGCCATTCTGCCGTGAGCCGTGGTATAGCTCAGGCAGTTACACGGCTAGCCAGAGAGCCGTTCTGCCATGAGCGGTTGTAGCTCAACCAGTTAGAGAGTTGATACCGCTTACCAGGGAGCCTAATGCCATGAACAGTTGTAGCCCAGATGGTTAGAGTGCTGACCCAGCTAGCCAGACCCCACAGACTCAAACCTAGTAATGGCAGGCTCAAACCTAGTAGAATTATAGCAAAAGTGTTGCTTTACTTAAATTCGATGGAAAAACAGGAGAGAAACTTTCCAAGAACCACCTCTGCGATTGAAGCCACGTTATGCAAGTCACCTACATGTATATATCTAGGTTGACTAGACCGAGCTTGATGCATTTCTTAATTTGGCGGTTAAAATTGATCTAAATTTGATGTAACAGGGGTCAGACACGCCAAAGCTTAACTGATTTACTACAGATCTCGAAATTCTTCCATAACAGTTTTGAAATTAAAATGTCACATTCTGTAAGAACGATTTCACAAAGACAAATGTTTGACATATTGACATAGAATATTCTTGTAAACCTTTGTGATTTTCACTTCAGTTTTTTATTTTTCATTTTCATCTTTGTCAATGAAATTTATACTTTCACGTGTGTGTGTGTGGGATGGGGGGGGGGGGGGGGGTCACCCCCCCCACACAGGAGAAGGGTTGGGGATTTATATTTCATATAATGTCAATAAGATACAAAAACAACTTCATTTATTCACTTATATTTCCAAACATTAATCACACTGGTGTAGAAATATACATTTACATATTCAGATGTACTTTTAATATACCTCATTTGGGAGAATCATGGGACTCAACAATTTGACTTCAATAGTCAGTCTGAAATTGGAGTTGTTTGCTGAATTCTCAGTCTGTGTTCATTGACAGTCATGTTTACAGTGCCACATGGTAACCTGACAACATAAGCTCCAATTTATACATGGGCATTCTCTGTTATCAGACTATACAGGTAACGTTCTGGAGATATAGTTATTGAGGATTGTTGAGAATTAACACATGGGGATTCCCTGTAATCAAACTCTACTGGTAACCTTCTGGAGATATAGTCATTGAGGATTGTTGAGAATTAACACATGGGGATTCCCTCTAATCAAACTCTACTGGTAACCTTCTGAATATATAGTTATTGAGGGTTGAAGAGAAGTAACACATGGGCTTCCCTGTAATCAGACTCTACAGGTAACATTCTGGAGATATAGTTATTGAGGGGGTTGATGAGAAGTAACACATGGGGATTCCCTGTTATCAGACTCTACAGGTAACATTCTGGAGATATAGTTATTGAGGGTTGAAGAGAAGTTACACATGGGCTTCCCTGTAATCAGACTCTACAGGTAACATTCTGGAGAGATAGTTATTGAGGGTTGAAGAGAAGTAACACATGGGCTTCCTTGTAATCACACTACAATAGACCTCACAGGTATCATCAGCTGGTTGATCACACATCATTCTTAAGCAAACCATCAGACAGTTTCTAACACTGTTGACATTTCTTTCATCTGATTGGAGAATTTCTGAAGAGACGGGAAAAAATATGTCAGTAAAGAAAAGCATATACATGTGCCAGTCTCGTGATACTTATTAAAATAAACAAACTCCAGTAATTTTATGAATTCATTTGGCAACTAAAATCCATTCATATAATACAGGACCAGTTTGTTAACAGTGAGATAGCTAAAGTATAGGGGCAGTGGTGTTGTCAGAAAACCCTCCAAACCCAACAGGTAAGGGCCCAGCCCGGATTTATATAAAAATGTAAGAAATCTACTCATAAGCATTACCCATGCCATGATCTAATCATAATTTAGCTAATATAATTAATATGTCCTAGTCCATGGGGTGGGATCCAGGTGCCAGTTAGACTAAGGGGTGGATGGGAGGGGGAAGCAATCTGCATGAGATATTTTGAGTGATCAAATTTAGACCGCATCTGATTCTAATCTCATTTTGTACAAATCTTCCACAATTTTACAAAAAGTATCCCATCATCTGGTTAAAATCTAACCAATTTAGCTATATCATGTAGCACAAAGAGATTGCAGGCTGGGCTCTAAAAGAAAGGGATACAGAGAAGCAATTTAAGTTTTGCTGGACCACTTAGGGTCAGAATACTGTGAAAATTACAAGTTTACTCAGAAATGAAGCCATTGAGCCAAATATTAAAACAAAACAAAACAATTCAGCTCAAAGGGTTGGCCAGGACACACATGCATAGATGGATACAGGTTTCCAGAATGTCATGACAGACGGGCAGTTAATTATCCATTTTTACACTTGTAGCAGATTTATTCCCCTTTGTTTTCATATTGTTGCTGTATCTGATGAAATAGATTCGATAGATGAGTACAGAGCATTATCTTTAATTCCAACCCGTTATCCAAGTTTAATAGAGTGGCAGTGAAAGCATATGAGCATCTGCCCTTTCCTTATCTGTAGTTTTGCTTGTATCTTAAAATTGGGAAATCGACATATAGAATATTGAATATTGTTATTAAGTAAAAGCATTTTGGCCTAAAGGATCAGATGTTCAAACTTTGCAGGCCTAAACTATGAAATCATAATTCTTTTCCTTGTGTGGGCGTGGAACTGACAGGGTGCTCTTTCATGGGTAAATACAGTACCTGATAAGGTAAACTCACTTACTGTGTAACCTGATTGATAAGGTAAACTCACTTATTGTGCAACCTGGTTGATAAGGTAAGCTCACTGAGTGTGCAACCTGGTTGATAAGGTAAACTCACTGATAGTGTAACCTGACTGATAAGGTAAACTCACTGATTGTGTAACCTGATTGATAAAGTAAACTCACTGATTGTGTAACCTGATTGATAAGGTAAACTCACTGATTGTGTAACCTGGTTGATAAGGTAAACTCACTGATTGTGTAACCTGACTGATAAGGTAAACTGACTGATAGTGTAACCTGACTGATAAGGTAAACTCACTGATTGTGTAACCTGATTGATAAGGTAAACTCACTGATTGTGTAACCTGATTGATAAGGTAAACTCACTGATAGTGTAACCTGACTGATACGGTAAACTCACTGATTGTGTAACCTGACTGATAAGGTAAACTCACTGATAGTGTAACCTGACTGATAAGGTAAACTCACTTGTTGTGTAACCTGGTTGATAAGGTAAACTCACTGATTGTACAACCGGACTGATAAGGTAAACTCACTGATAGTGTAACCTGATTGATAAGGTAAGCTTACTTGTTATGTAACCTGACTGATAAGGTAAACTCACTGATAGTGTAACCTGACTGATATGGTAAACTCACTTGTTGTGTAACCTGGTTGATAAGGTAAACTCACTGATTGTATAACCTGACTGATAAGGTACAT
>JARFOD010137140.1:0-13365 GCA_031763545.1 Mopalia muscosa
GTGAATAGTACATCAATAAATGTATATTATATATACACAAATAATTAAGTGAAATAGTCTGTAGTTGTGATAGGAATAATGTAGACAAGCAGAATCACAAGTCTTTTTATCTCTGTGGACTGAATTATTTATTAAACGGATTTCAAGCTCCGACCTTTTTTGCGACGCTTAATGGTTTGTAAATGGTTTTTGAAAAAAGTGTAAACGCAGATAAACTGTTTTGTAATAATACATTTGAGGTTTTATGTGGCGATGAAATATACCCTACTTTCTTCACTCGACAAATTCATATTTCACTGTATACAAAAGACAACAGCCTTCAACTTGAATATTCTAAAAGAGAGGTCAACTCCTTCTCCCTTTCGTCGAGACAAATTTTAAAGAATTGACAGCCCATTCATGTGTAGTTTTAACAAATGATGCCCTTCCCAAGGGACCTTTTGTTTATGTCCTATTACTGAAGAAAGAAAACATTATTATTTACAAAGTGATTCGGTAAGATAACGTGCTGTATTGTTTGTTGTTTTTCTTCCATTAATAACCTTTTGATTGACTCGCAACTACACCATTGTTAATTATCCGTTAAATTTGGTATCATTTGACGTTGATTGTCTGACGATTCTCTTCCAAGCCCAGATTTTAGGGGAAACAGTACTACAACAACAACAACAATTAATCTATGATTCTATGATACAAGCGAGCGATTTACGAGCCCCACCCACTTCCGGCCGAGGATACACACGAGCGATTGGAATTGCTGATTGGAACTTGAACTCACACACTGGCTCTGGCGGTACTACTTTTCTGATTGGCATATGTATATTCATTGAGTCGAACTGGTCCTGTTGCTTCAAGTTCTTCATTAGCTGTAACTTCCCATGATGTTCCAAGTCATGATAAACCACAGATGTGAACTTGTATGGGGATTATAACTAAGTCTAGAAGTGGTGCAACTGCGCTTTACCAAAACATTATTTTTTTTTTTTGAAGACTGGACAAACGCGTAGTAATATTAAATAGATTTAATAGACATATTTACACAGCGTATGCTTTCAGTTTCGGTAAGGTGTCGTATCGTACGTTATATCTTGCTATGTGCCCTGGAGCAATGTGAATTTATTTAAACTACCCTGTGTAACATCTCTGGCTAGGATCAGTATATACCAAACAGTCATACTCTGTTTAGATTGCGAGGGTTCAACCACAATTTTCCACTAGAATAAAACACTTCACATTTTAGGCTTGTGTTAATGTTATACTATTCACTGTTTGAGTAAAACGCCGCGATATAAGTGAAAAGAGCGACGTTAAACACTTGTCAGTCAGTCAGTCAGTCAATCTCTTTACGACTAATTATTAGTTTACTGGTTGTGAAATACAACCGGTTACATCGAGACGGACAATTCAGGAAATCTGTGCTGGCTGGTTTGTTTTGTGCATCCTTTTCGACATTAGGTAAAATAATAATCTAGATGAACGATTGCATTTGATTTGACGTGTCTGTTGGCATATAAATCTACACGGTTTGTTTCAATGAAATGTTTAATGGAGTGTGGACTATGTGTATGAGACATAACATGTTTTGTCCGCCTGTGAAAGTTATAGTTTGTTCAATGCTAGGAACATAAAGAGGAATATTAATTTTTTTAAATCTGATTGTTAAAATTTTTATCCATTGCATTTACTCAGCACATGTGTTGTTTATTTTACTTTAGAAGCGGTAGTTTGATATGCAAATGTATGTTGTTCCAGGGAGCCATGCCATCCCATGTCGATGCTACTACGGTGATGACATTTGAACATAGAATCTCTGAATAGCATGCGCAGTGACAGGAAATTGCTCATACTTCAACAAATGTTCACATTATGCAACAACGATGGTCAGACCGAAGGATGCTATAGTGATGATAACATCGCGCATCATGATTGTGTCCTCTCTGAAGTGAAATCTTTTTTCAGTCACCATCGTTCTATCTTATAATCTGCATCGAACAATTGCGTGATCACCATAAAGTCATCACCACAGTATCATCCTGTTACCCTCGTTGCACCATAGCTTCTTCGTCTTTGCAGTTTCCGTTATTTTTTCAAGATTTTAATTATACTCTTGAATCAAGGTTTTAATGGGACCTTTGAATCAAGGTTTTAATGAGACTCTTGAATCAAGGTTTTAATGAGACTCTTGAATCAAGGTTTTAATGAGACTATTGAATCAAGGTTTTAATGAGACTCTTGAATCAAGGTTTTAATGAGACTCTTGAATCAAGGTTTTCATGAGACTGTTGAATCAAGGTTTTAATGAGACCCTTGAATCAAGGTTTTAATGAGACCCTTGAAATCGAGGTTTTAATGAGACTCTTTTAAAGGACGATACCCCCTAAAAAGGTCTAACAGTTTGTCCAAGTGCACGCAATTTCATTTTAAATTTAACTATTGTTTAGGAATACGGTTTACTTATAGCATCGGCTATCGCCAGCCACTGAGGTTTCATCCCGGTTCTGAAAAAATTTAAGTAATACAAGGGCACTGCGTGGTATCACCCCCAGCTACACGCATGAGTGGCAAATGTAACTAATGTGTATAGTCTCTTCTCTTTCTCAATATGTATAATAATAGTCTACTTACATGAATGTGGCGTTGCGCAATAATCTGGTCCAAAACGAGGTGATGGATGAAGGAGTGGTGGATAATGGAAACAAAACATATTGTCCAGTTTGATGATATATCTGCGCCCAATTCAATGATTAAGATCCAAAAGGAGTTAAAGTCCAAATGAGATATCGATTCAAAGACGATTCCCGCGAAGTCCAATTCCGAGATGATTTTAAAAACGCTCCTCCAAAAATGATGAGCAAAAGATGGGATTTGTCTTGCAAATATGACCGTCCCGCTGCCTGGAATAAAAAAACACAAACATGAAATTATTATATACCAAGATGTTGTAAAGCTATCGTCTTCCCTTTTCTATTTCTATTTGTTGTATGATTTGTATAACGATTTTAATCCGATTAAAGATACTATACTAGTTATCGAATTTGAGATTACACCTTTACATACTTCATATCTTATTTGAACGTCTTATGCATATTTATATTATAAAAAATATTATATAAACGATCACGGTACGGCTTTGTTGTAATGTCACATTTTCCATTGTTCGAGTTTTTATTATCCAATAATTTCTAACTTGTGAAATTCCATGGCTAAATACTCCTGTAATAATGTTACCCCATTTAACTGTTAACTCATCACGCTTTAATGACACGAAATCAAAGAAAATAAATATTACTGACAAGGAGAAAAAACTTTCACTCTGAGAACTGCATACCGGTAACTGGCCTTTCCTGTCCTAACGTTTCTGTCACGTCGGCAATTGCCATGAAAGTGATGTGCGGAGGATATCTCTCCTACGTAAGAGGGATTCTATAATGTAACGCCCAGTAATAGAAGTTTGGCACTGGCGGAACCATATTTCTATTGACACCGTCACTTGCTTAGCTAAGAATAAAACACCAGCGGAAATGGCAAGGGATACAAGCCGGAAAAGAGCCGACATTAAGGGATCGCCACACTTTATGGGATAAATGTTAATTTGTTGGGGGTTACTTCGAATCAGTGAAATTTAGTCAGATTTGTTAAGACTTTCATAGATCGATTTTTATTTCCTTAGAGAAATAAATACTTATTTTGCTTCAATTGACAAAAACACAATAGATCCCTCAAAACCCAATAACACCAGGTTGACTTGTCTTGTAATATGAATAACCAGTTTTTCATTTTTGATTTTAAAGTTAGTTTTGATGGCTCAAGATGATTTCCTCAAGGCTTATCTCTATCCTATACGTCATTCAGTAGAATAGATAACAGGTTATCCGGGCTGTAATGTAAATGGTTTGTAAGCTTAATAGATTAAGAAAGAAATAACAGTAATTAGGATATAAGAAAACAGGTGTTATATTTCAATTATATTTCTTGGTTTTTCTCTCTCTTATTTATGTTCAAATATTTAAATTTATTGTTATTATAGAAATTTGATGTGTTGGTTAGTCTTTGAATAACATGGAAGACGGACACTAAGAAATGATGGTGGAGTCAGATTTAACGTTGATTCCCTGTCCTGTCCGCATTTCTCCTCGAAACACAGACTCAGCGGGGATTACACACTGAAGCCATTGGTAATAAATGAGGAGCAGGGGTTGATTTAAACGAGAACTCATTACTCTCTTTAAAGCCACCTCCCCAAGGAGATCCCTCCGCCATAATGTTTAATCTTGAACTTATTTTTAATAATTAATATGTAGACTGGAGTGATGTGGTGCTAGTATCCACGTGTGAGCCATTGGGCGACATTTAGCCCGTCCCATTAATATCACAACATTGCCTCTGCCTCATCATTATAAACATTAGACAAATCAGAAATAACAGCAAACATATATCTTAATTTCAAGATAACCATGCATGAAATAATTTGCAAATAACGAAACTAGGTTTTATGTTACACTTGTGTTTTCTCTCGGCAAATTCCGAACTCTTTAACTATTTATAAATTTGGCAATATATAATTAATATATTAAATAAAGTCAAATAAAAAGTATGATCTCCAGTTTTTTAGACAAGCTTTTTTAATTCCATAGACTTTCAAAAATTTTCAAGAAAATGAATAAGTGAGTCAAGAATAACAATAAACTAAGGTTTTAAATTACTTTTTGGGATAATAAAAGATGCATGTCACCTTTCCTATTGTTATTTCTTTAGGGAAATTGTTTAAGTCCCAAAGGGAATTTAAAAAATCCTTCATTATGTTTCTATGCTGTTATTGGTGACTATAACATAATTCCTGCTGTAGGAGACCCTTATATCTGTCAATTTTGTCAAACTCGTATTTGATTTGTAATATTGATTTGACAGCTTATTGTGTACTAATGTAAACATGGCAAACAATGGCAGAGAATTGTCTGTAATTTAACCCCACTCTATACAACGATGTTTGCAAACAGACCGCATTGGAGCTTGAAGTGAGAAACATATCAGTTCTCATATAACATATAGTGATTAGTTAACAAAAACAAAACAATAACAAATGTCATACTCACCAAGATCCTGTTCACAATGTGCAATTGTATTCCCCTTATATCATTCCTCTATTTATCTTTGACACGGGCTATTTTATCGCATATATAGAGTCCTGGAAACACAGAGTCCGATCTGATCAGTTGTGTACGGAAGCCACTACTGACTGTCAAGTCTCTCATCAACGAAGCTTTGCTGTCGACTTTTGACAAATCAAGTTATCCCTTCTGTTCTGAGACTCCCGCGCTCACGTGTTTAATGAACAAGCTTTTGGTTGGCTGGTTGCTATTCCAGGAATCGCCAATGACGGGAGTACTGTGCTAGTGAGACCGCCACTTGAAGACATACTGTTTACCAGCAGGCGCTACTGATACGACCGCATGATTGTCACCCCCAGAAACAATAGATTGTGTGATATCACATAACCAATAACCTTGATTACTCCAAAAGAAAAAGATAAAAATACAAATATAAATAAATTTGTTCTCAACACATCTATAGACAAACCCTTGTTTACATTCTCAAAGAAATCCATTTGAAACCATTAGAAAGATAAATAAATTGCCTTGGTTATTATTTGAATTTTTGCATAAACCATTTGGATTTTATGAAATAATTGTTCGCGAGGTTTTTCGAGATCTGTTACCCTTCGAAAGCTTTCAAACGGTCTTACGGTCATAATGTATTAATTACTTTGCAAAAACAACACATCGCATGCACTTTCTATTGACTTCTCAACCTATGCGAGGTTTGTGCATTTGTTAACCTTTTTATCAAATGATACGGAGTACTAATGCGATTTTTTAGTTTTCATCTTTTTTTTTTAATATGTTTTTTAATTTGATCAGTACCGTAATGCTTTTCTCATGCAAGTCTTTGTATTCGATATGGATTGATTTGTTTACGGATATTATAACACAATTAGTTTATTATCCGTGCGTTTTATGCATTGATCAAAGGACAGCATTCTCCATGCTCTCTCGTTCTGATTGTAGTCCAGTGGTTTTCTAGCTTTCATCTGTCAACCTAGAAGAGTTACAGTGTAAATCAGTCACCATCTAACCTGATTATTACTAATAGACGATATCCAAAAGTAAACATCCCCTTCAGTTTATCTTCAGTCAATGTCTCTCCTTTTTTTTATATGTGTATATTTAATTATATATTGAAAGAGGAATTTAGATATAAATTCCAAAGGTCTTTAAATACAAAATTATTTTTAAAATTTACAGATATATATTAATGCTTTTGGAAAATAAAAAACGTTATCATGACCTATAAGTTACTTTTGTTAAGTTACTTTTGCCTCATTCCACTTTTGTAAGTTTGCTCGCCGAACGAAATCAAAAGCTTCCCAAATCAATAAACTGAACACTTATCTCATATTTTAGCTTTCTAACAATATAATACACTTATAATTTGATGGAGTTGTTATGAGAATGCAATTGAGCACATGTGAAGCAGAAATGTTGATAATAAGTTATTCCGTGAAAAACCAATCAGATGTAAACTACTCCAGTCGAACTGGTACATCTAACCTCGCCATTTTCACCTATTCCTTTCTTTATTCAGGGGTAATGTTTTATTACGGACTTAATATAAATATTAAATGTCTGAAATTGACATTGACTATTTGTGATAAATTTTTATTCTTCTTGGATCTATAAAACTTTTTAAATAAATCTGTCTCAGACCTCGAAAGTGAAGCGCTAATTAATAAGTAATTAAAATTATTTTTTATTCTTTTGAAGTTTTATTGCATTAATAGTAAATGTCATTTGAAAACCGTATAATCTTGGTGGTCCTAGCTACAGTCTGAAATCCTAAAAATGAGTTTCACAGCGATTCTTGCAAAAACAAATAAATTGTTTATAATTAGCGGTTAGAAGATTTCATCTTATGAAACTTGCCATGGTTGTGGGAAATTTTGCAGCCTCATTCCACGATTTCTTTCAAAGTCTATAAGCAACATTTTCTGAACTGATACTGTGGATTGGAATTTTAGAAATCTGTTTTTTATTATTTAAAGATATATGTGGGAATAAAAAAATAGTCCGATCAAACCTAAACAATTAAATTAATTTCTAATTATTAGTTGCTTATATTATGGTTCGTCCCGGGTATAAACTCTTAAGGTGTTTCGCTTCTCATAACAGAAGGATTGATACAATTATAGCTGTGATCTAGTTGCCAGAACCACATTGTACATACGTTTGTTACAACCTGGATTGGTTTATAGCATGCATAGATTACCCATTTTTCAGCTCCAGACAGATCATTACATGGGTAGTTACTTTGGAACATTAATCCTCTTATGTTACAGGTAACACGTTAGTAATCTTATCTATGGTTATGGTCCACCCTGTGCAATAGAACACTTGACCTTGTTTACTTAACTACTTTATACTTGTATATAGCTTCCACCTCTCATTATAGTCAATTTACACCTGATGACGATATAGGTATCGAAATGTATCGAAATGTTGCGCTCTATTACAAAACAAGAAGTGTTTATCCAGAAATTGTATAATTAACCTAGTGATATAAGAAAGAAAGACGGCACCAGAAGCCTGTTTCTGTCTATAACTTACATCAGTTAGAGTTAAGGTCTTGCTGGACCCCTTGGTCGATTTTCAGTACACCCGTTGTATATAGTTTCTTATGCAGAAGAATAAAAATCTGTACCATATATATGTATATATTTTTGGAAAGCTTGAATACTTAGGATTACCATTTTGTGAATGTGGAGAAAATCTCTTTATTTTTTCTAAAAATAGTTGAAAATGAGTAAATGTCAACAGAAAAAATAGGCTGTATTTTTCATGATTCATTTCTTGAAGTGCAATACACATAAGACTCAATAAATTAGTTGGCCGAGAAGAATTGTCCTTGAACTAGTAAACGGTTCCTCGTATGTTTGGAATTTTGATTAGAACGATCCCAGTGTTTTTTGTTTTTTTTTCTATCCCACCTTCGAAAGTCTTACAAAAGTGTAAAATACATTTTTAAAAATCAAGGACGAACTTCTAAAAAACGAGGCACTGTTTACTAGATCGCATTGTGCTCTTTACAATGGTACAAATTTAAAGTTTCTAACGTGAATAGTTTTCTAGAAATAGGCCTGAGAAAATGTAGAGTTTGCTTAAAAATGAATTGTCAGAATTAAACAATTGAAGTTTTGCGACTTGAAAATATGATCATGCAAAAACTAAATTATAGGCTCCAATTTAACTGTTGGTAATTTGAATTTCACATTTTTTTTTTCACCAACATATTGTTTGAACACCTAACTTTTTATCCAATCGATAATGAAAAAATTGGTTCAGTTCAAGGCCAAGCGGTCTAAGCAAGATCTTAAGATAAGTGAGAAGGACATAACTAACACACTTATCCTTTGCTATATCTGTAGTGTGGTACACTTTTTTGTTTTGTTATTCGTCTTTGATACATTTGGTCAAACGTGTTAATGAGACATACACAAGTGAATACAGTTCTGCTTGATTAATTATATAATGTTACCGAAGTGATAGACACCGGTATTATTATTATAATATCCAAATTTCTGTTAACTTTTAATTAACCAGACTTTATTTTTTTTAATATGACATCAATGTGATATTACCCCAGCTAAAATCATTTTAGTAAATCTTTTTATTTTGTAAAAATTCTCAATATCGCCTGTATATAACATTGTTTCAAATTTTTTTTCTGCATGGGTTCGAATAAAGTCAAATAACAGAATGTTATTAGTTTGTTTCAATAAATACAGTTATGTTTATTTTTTTTTTTTTAAATCAAACTTGTTATATTATTGATATTAGTTTAGGGTTCACTCATCACATTTGTAACTCACGTTTGAAAAAGCTGAATAGAGAAAAAAAAAAAAAAACTAACAAAAAAGAGTTGAACACTATTTTTGATATCTCACTATAAATCAAAACCAATATATATATATATATATATACATCTATTTACTTTTTTTTTTTTAATTTTGTTTTGTTTTATTGTCATGGAAATGTAATCTGTAATGTGACTTTCTGTTTGAATTATTGTCTACTTGTTTTAAATGTCCACTTGTTTAAATGTTTTAGCCCTCGACCCATATGAAAAGAGGCTCATGTCCTATTATGGCTTTCGAGTTTAAATAAAGTTATTATTATTATTATATTATATGACGTCCGTAAAGGTCAGGTATATATTTAAAACAAACAAACCTATTTGATTGTACCCACTACCCAGTTAACCACATTGTGTTATTATGGTAAAACAAATGTCCTTAAGTTAAATATAAAACCGAGCTTTTCGCTGTTGGTATTATACTGTATGATAACAGTCCATCGGGCTATAAAACGTGTTTATGACATATCCTAAGGGTATGAGGCTACATGCGCCAACGAAACCAAACAACCAACCAACCTAAGGGTATAGGTAAATTGAGTGGGATACTCGATATACACTTTATATATAGTGTTCATCGATCAGCTGATGAAGTTTATTATATTACTGTATAGAGAAGTGAGCCCCCCCTCCCTCAATGGCAGTTATACGTCAAAGCTCTCTTGCAACTCTTTAATGTGTCCAATTTTCTCAAAACCATGACTGACGTAAGGGGATATTAAAGTTGTTATATGTTTATTATTCCCGTTATCCAAACACCGCTTAGCCAATAGAAAAATACTTAATAGCATCAAGGCAAGCTTTTGATAGATCAATGAGTATACATTTCACATATAACGTAATTCAGAAAAACAGTTAATATTCAATTCGATAATCTGATCAGACAGATTCGATCATCATATATGTATTTATTTATTTATTTTCTACACTATTCAAAATAATGAATTTAAGGGTTCTTAAGAAAAGACAAAATCAGTTCTTTGATATAAAAGAAAGGGATAAGTGCTTGGAACCGTTGCTGTTAGGGTTTCATAGAGAACCAAAAAGGGTTCCACCAGATCCCTGACCGAAGGACCTTAAGGTCATGATGGACCCCTTGGGCTAAAAACGAACCAAATTGTTTTTTATAGCATGGATTAAAAGTTAGGCAATCAAACTATATGTTGTGGAAAAAATAAATCGAGATTCTTATTACAAACAGTAAAATTGGATCCTATAATTTAGTTTTCCCTTGATCATAAATTCAAGTCGCAAAATTTTAATTGTCTATTTTTGGCAATTCAGTTTTAAGCAGACTGCATTTTCTAAGGCGTATCTATGGAAAACTATTAATGTTAGAAACTTCCAAAGTGTACCATTGTAAAGAGCACAATGTAAATCATCTAGTAAACCGCGCCTAGCTTTTTAGAAGATTATTTTTGATTTGAAAAAAAATGTTTTCTGAAAGTTGTACTTTTTTATCAGATTTCCCAAGGTGGGATAGACAACAAAATCCACTCGGATCATTCTAATAAAATTTTCAAAAAAAAAAAAAAAAAAAAAAAAAAAATTGGGGCACCGTTTGCTACTTTAAGGGCTATTCTACTCGTTCAAGTAGTTTATTGCGTCTTATCATTATTGCACTTCGACTAATAAACCATGCGTACGAGTGTACGAGAAATTGCCCAAATTAAAACAATTTTTAAAATATTAAAGTTGGAACCAATAAAAATAGCTCAGATTGAGTCTTTGAGCGCATTCACTGACTTTCAGAGCTTCAGAGAAATGTTGACCCTGCATGGAACCTCGCCTATTGCCCAATATACAAAACAACCATTGAAAACGAACCATAAAAATAGACAAAGATTGATATTTAATGATAGCAAAGAAATAAGAAATAGTATCAAACACGTGATCTAAGTGTTGTTAATTCTAGAAAGTGATGAATATTAAATCAGGAGTTCTTTTTGTCGTGGCTTCACACATCACTCTTTCTTGTTTCCTGACCCATTTTACAATTAAAATAGACAAATGGCCATGGGATTCTAACATTTCTCTGCATAAATCTTCTTTTTCTGCAGTTACTTTGCAGAATTTAAATTGTAATACTGTACATAGAAAAGACAATCAGATAATGAAAAGTATCTGGAAAAACGACCAAATAACTATTCCGTGATCACCTTCGTTTCTGTATACAGAATATTGTGGGACCAGTATATAGTGTTTAAAGTAGCAAGACATGACCACGTGGATGAATTTGACTGTATAGTTTAAGCAATACCCAATGTTTAGGATCTAATTATAAAATGGATATATCTCGATAAGAAAATTAGAGAGCATAATAACATACATGTCGGAAGATGGGGTATAATTATCCCAGGTATAATGAAGCATTTTATCGCAAATGATTATATGTGTATATAATTGAATGCCTTTGTTTACTTATAACAGGTACAATACTCAGTGGTTTTTCGATATTTTGTTGCGGAAGAACGCGAGTGCCAACCAAAGATGATCACGTGATAGTGACGTTTTGTGTAAATGTGTGGGTGGGCGTGGCACAATTTTTCACAATCCCTTTATTCCTCGTTGGTTGGTTTTGGAGCGTTGCTTGGGGAATTAAACTTGTGATACATGCCAGTAAGTATATCTCTGATGTATAGTATTTCTTTCTTCTGTGTCGCAAACCTTCATGTGAGTGAAATAACCTTCTGTACGGCGTTAAACCCCAATCAAACAAACAAACCTATCTGAAAGAACGACGAAGCATAGAACATTTCTGGACACTATATGTTGGCAAAATTCTAGGTCATATTCGCCTGGAACTCACCTCGGATGTAGAACGGGTCGTGGGAGATAGCTGGTAGATTTACATTAAAATTTGACGTCAGCAGTTTAACGTTTTATTTAAATGTGCATGTCCCTATGTTCTGTATGCAGACAGTTGTAGATGATAAAAGGATTGACGTTAGATTTGAATATGATTAAAGCTACAAAACACATTCTGTTTTTTTAAAATAAATTAATTCACGAAGTTCTTTATTTGGTGCCTGTTAAACATAGAACATACCCATGTAACGATTTAACCGTAGATAGACAATCGTTACAGTGCCGGCCATCGGACAGTAAAGATTACATGTCTTTGTAATGTCATTTTCTTCCGAGACATCTATAACGGACGCGGAAAGGTCTGAGTACTGCTCTGGACATCTATAACGGACGCGGAAAGGTCTGAGTACTGCTCTGGGCATCTATAACGGACGCGGAAAGGTCTGAGTGCTGCTCTGGACAACTATAACGGACGCGGAAAGGTCCGAGTACTGCTCTGGACATTTATAACGGACGCGGAAAGGTCCGAGTACTGCTCTGGACATCTATAACGGACGCGGAAAGGTCTGAGTACTGCTCTGGACAACTATAACGGACGCGGAAAGGTCTGAGTGCTGCTCTGGACAACTATCACGGACGCGGAAAGGTCCGAGTACTGCTCTGGACATCTATAACGGACGCGGAAAGGTCCGAGTACTGCTCTGGACAACTATAACGGACAGGTCTGAGTACTGCTCTGGACAACTATAACGGGCGCGGAAAGGTCCGAGTACTGCTCTGGACATCTATAACGGACGCGAAAAGGTCTGAGTGCTGCTCTGAAATGCTCTGGACATGGGGAATATATATTTGATAAACAGTTTTTCGGAACTTATTTTATTGAGGAATCATTAGTATTTTATACTGATGATCCACACTATCCAGTTTCTATAAAACGGCATATAGAGTAATGACATGACTGGCTTTGGTATACTGCGGTCAAGGAAATGGAGGTACGTATGCATGTGAATCGAGCGTACAATAACGGCCAACTGTAAGACGAGTTGGGAGCGTTTAAGTACAATAATATCGACAATTTATAGCTGTATCTGGCTGGCTGGCAGGCAAATAACTGTTACCATAGCAGTATTAAAGCCAGTGTGCGTCTGTAAAGAAAATAGCCGTCCTGATACAAACACACCTCCTGTAGATGGCGTCATATAGTGTGTGCCAACCTATAGCAAACACAATTACCGTGAACAAACAATTGCTTTTAACTTATAAGTATGTTCTCCGGGCACACCTTTGTCCAAAGGCAGGATCTGTTAGCATTTTCCCTTCAGAAAAGCGCAACAAATCATGAGCACTTAATTTGTTCCAGGGAATATTGTTTATAACTTTCCTTTTGGTGGTGTCTCGTTGCGTGATTAACACACATGAAATCAGCAACATATATAAAGGTCATGATAAACACCCATTAAAGTATTTATTGGATTCCATTGAAATATCTGTAGAGGACTACGTGATTCAATCGTTATGCAGTATGGACTTCTGTCTCCCCACCTCTAAGATTCGACTTGAAAATTGTGTCGTATTACTCCCCCCCCCCCT
>JARFOD010137151.1:0-13364 GCA_031763545.1 Mopalia muscosa
TACGATTGTAAAGGTTTAGTTCCGTAGACAACCTAGACATTGTTTTATAGCAGCATCTTTGAAACTCATCCTCCTTTCAACTTTCAATGATAATTTTTTTTTCTCTCTCTCTCTCTCGAAATTTCCCGCGGGAGTCGTAACTTTCCCGGCAATGACATTCCCATATTCCCTACTTTTTCGAGCCATGTGGATATAATTCCAGAACACAAGAAATCTGGTGATGTACTTGGACACCTGGGTTTAACATTTACTGATCAAGTGACCCTACAAAAAAACCTGTGTAAATAAGATGGATACACGCAGAAAATGGCAACAATAAACCAAGTATACACCTGTAAATATATTGATAGAAATTGTCTGTCTTCTTTTTCTCTCCAATCCAAATAAAGAACACTGAATAGATCACCACTTTTTATGTGATCTTATGGCTGGTAGTTCCATTAAAGTTACGGGTGAATAAAAGTCAAAACATCTGAATCCAAAGATCACGCTACAAGCTCTTCTTCAATAATCAATTTTTCTCACATCAAATGATATCATCAGTTATTTGAGGCTATGGATAAAAGCTGTGAATTCTTGGATTAATACAGGCCAGAGGGTTAGCGGAGATGTGGGATAAGAAGCGATTGTTAGAAGTCACGATTTCCCACTTATTTATCCTTCAGTTCTATATTTACATCCTCATTTTAAAGCCATGGCGTTTCTGCTTTATAGTCTGGAAGCATTTATAGTTCAAAGATTGTGGACACATATCACTGGTTTTTTATTTGTTGTAAGTTAAGATGTCTAACAATTTGGTGGTCTGTTTCATTGGGGTTTAACGTTATATTTAATAGCACTTCACTTGTATGATCATTTAAGGAAAGATTGTCACCAGTAACTCTGCTGATTAAAATAGGTGAAAAAATATCAGGAAACCTTGTAAAAACCACCAGCAACCTCTACAGGGGTATCCTGATAGTCCAATAGGCTAGTCAGTGAACCCCAGCTAAAAGCAAAACGAAAAATTTACTAACAAACTAAACAACATTTGCTGCAACTGTCTTCGGTTTGTTATAGAGTAATAAACCAATGCAGTGAAATTGCTTAATTTAATTGATTACATGCTTTGAACAACCAGACTTTATTCTTCCCTTAACTTATATGCACAAATTGTTCTAAGACTTTTTTTTTTTTTTCAGGAACAATATTATAGAAATTTTATAAGTTGTAAAAAAACTGATCACAAACATCCAATAACATTCTTTGATATCTTTAACTTAATTGGTTTTCAAACCATTTTTTGCAGATTGCTTGACAATTATGTTAAGGAAAAACTAATTACACTTTGGGAAATCACCTGCTTTCAACCGTCCAAAATTCCATTCTAAAAATTCCCAAATTAACTTAACCCAAATAACATGATTTCCCAAAGAACATGTCTATATTAGTTATTAAGTAGAAAGGAAATTATAGACTGGGAATAGAAATGGCTTCATAATTGGTTTACCCTCAATCTTCATCAGTGTAATAGAATACTAGTATAGTGTGTCTGACACAAGCATTATTCCTGGAATAGACGGTGACACAAGGTTAATTTGTTTGACTGGGGTTTTACACCAGGCCTGTGCTGTAATATTTTCCAGCACAACCTTAAAATCAGTCCTCTAAAATTTTGTAAGATAACCTTATATTTGCATTTTCCCCTGGTGTGCTGATTTTTTAAATACATACAAGTGCCTTGATGAAAAATAAAGCAAATTTGCTTTAAAACACAATCTTTATAATTATCGGGTGACAAAATTTGTCAAAATCAGTAGCAAAATGCAAATTTATAAAAAGACTGTAAACAATTTGGAAAACCTATAAATTGGTTTTCCTAAATTTAGTTTGCATAACCATTGTGAAACCCGTTCTTACTGTTCTCCCTAACAGCCCAGGCCTGTCACACCACACTCAAAGGTTTTATATGACAGTGAACTTGATCAATTGTGAAAGGAACCATCATTGGTAAGAAAGCAATGTCAGGCTACAAGACCAACACAGGAGGGAAAACAATGTACCAATTTACAGTGGACGCCACCACTTTGAAGTCATCTTCTTGAAGCCCTTTAGTCCACAATGCATCAGAGTAAAGGAGCCAATCAGTATTGAGGTGACACTGTCACAAAATTAACCAATCACTGAATGTAAGCTAGCCCCACCCCCAACATTTTTTAAGCCCCAAGATAAAAACAGCTACCAATGGGTTGAAAAAAAAACTGATGGACAGCTGCTGGTCAGTCATTTATGATTGTACATGATGGTTGTTAAAATGATGTTTGTAAGTATTTAAGAGCCACACAAATGTAAATATTGCATAAATTATCACAATGCTTAAAATTCAGTTACAAAGGAATCTGTTTTTCAGTTAACATGTTTGATTTTCAGGAAACCCTATAGTAGGTAATAACCATTCTTGTCTCATGATTTGAAAACTGGTAATATTTGAAAAACAAAACAGACAATTTATTTTGTGGAATTCAAATACAGAGATAAAGAAACATCAACCAATTTGAGGATATTAAAAGAACAAAGCTTTTTTATCTAACTTTATTTAGTTATTTATTATTATCTTTTATTTCTCTAACTTACATTTGAAAACTGCCATGTACATTATGATTTTAATGTATTCACTGTATGTCTTGATATTTTGAACGCAATGTGCTTTAACTGTACAAACAAATGCAATAAAGTTTAGAAAAAAAACTTTAATTAAATAAGACGCAAAATGCATAAATATTCATCATATTATAGTGATAATTAAATAACTTAATGAAGTTGAAACTTGGGTGGGATAGTTTTCATAAAAAATAATAAATTTAAGAAATTACATGCATTAATTAATGATGTTTACAGTTTGCCATTTATTACTACAATGTTGTAATTAATAATTACAGGGTTTATGAGTGATTCTTCTTTAACACTGTACTCAAGAGTATTTCATTATTATAACATATATATGCATCAGTGTACCGAAACAGCCGCTATGATATCAACACCACTATAACGACTTAATGTGGGGTGTTAGTTATGTTGGACAATTAATGTTCCTTCCCCATTACGAAAGTATGACTGTGCTGAGAAGGAACATATTACATTTTGCAGACATAAAACCTGGAACTAAAAAAAACACATGCAAAACTGCTATAAGCTTTGACAAAATAAAATGTCACATATCTAGCTGATCATCGCTTAATTCCAAATTTAATAAACCAATTAGGCATTATCACTCATATACGTAAACCAGTGTGCGGCTAACTTGGTAAGAAAATTGGAGAATTTTCCATGGTCGATTGTATAAATCAATAGAAAACATACGATACCTTTGTTAAGGCTGGCTGATCCAAAACCTATTCGATGTAATGCTGGACAAGATACGCCTTCATCAATACTAATGGTATTTCTCTATTCCGCCATCAGTGATTAAATCAAGTATTAGTATTAAAAAAATCTATGTTTGACAAACTTTTTTAACAGCAGCTTAATGCTTTGAAAATTGTTTTTACACTGCAACAATAACGTGAGGCTAGTTTAAGACATGGTAAATGCTGATAGTCATCAGAGTTCTTGGATATCAGTTAACGGAGTTGTTCAAAACTATTACAGAGCTAAAAGGTTTTTACAAAATGTTTCTGCAACTGTTGCTGTAAGGCATTTTACCGTAAATTTCCTGATATTTCACGTCTCTAAAAAAGTAATTAAGATCAATGTAAATTTTGACGTAATTTAATTTCTAGCCTGTAACTTTATAAGTAACGTTAATTCAACCAATAAATTCTGTTTGATTGATATTTGAATTAAAATTTTAATGTAATTTTAATTGTTCATTAATAAGGGGATTTCTGGTAAGCTGCATCTTTATCTAAACTTTCGCATCCATATAAATAGAAGAGTCAGGCAGGTTCCCTGTGGGTTAAGTGTAATTGAAGATGGGTGAATTATGTCGGTTTTAAGATGGTTAGATAAATAGAGTTTATATCTGTCAGAAAAAAAGACAACAAATAAAGCAAACTGCAGAGGTAAAAACAAAAATGTGGAAAAGTTTTTATTTTACAGTATTGGAAATAGTATTTAAATACTGTGGAATATATATATTTGAATATATACTGTTCTACTAAGCAGGAGGCTGTCAAAGAAAGTACAAACAAATGCTAAAAGTTTTAATTTTACTGTATTGACATTTTTACTTAATAGTGTAGAAAGATTATCTGGATTTAAACACTGTTAGTCAAATTTAGCTCATTGTAAATTAATTTTTTAAAATTCTTAAACAATTTATTCTTTTTTTGATGACAAATATATGTTACTTTTAAATGGAATCAATTTTAATTGATAAAGTATGACTAAAAAAGTAAGGTTTGAAGATAAATATAAATTAGCATCAAGTCGATAGAATTATCAGAGCAGGTTATCAAATATGATGAATCATTGATGATAGTGATCGACTCTTTAATGGCATCTTTATTTTTATTTTATTTTTTTAATAAGAAAAAGGCTGAAAACAAGAGTTTGGACAGATCAAAACGGAAAAATATGTACAAAAAATATCACAGCCCTTAGGGCAGTTTTTGCCTAATTACAATTGCCGCAATATGAAATCTGCTAAATTACAGACAGTTCTAAACTTATGACAAGATGACTGATTGATTAGTGTTTTACGCCACATTCAGCTATTACCTGATGAAAATTCTCCAGAACAAGCACTATAGCTAGATGTGAAACACTAATAATAACCCAAGCAAAACATTATATTCTGTGGTGTTAATATTAATACACATCATGCAGCTAACATAATCTAAAACATGAAATATTACATAAACAACTGTCAAAAACAAACTGGTTCTATCTTCACACAAATAGAATCCTGACATTTGTTTCGCGTCAGTAATTGAAAACAGCTGATTTTCTGTCTTGAACTGCAATATAAAACCGACACATAATCAGTGATATTTCATTAACCACAGAGGTGACGCAACTGGTACACATCTTGGAAAAAGGTGGAGCAGTAACCTACAATGCCACCTTGCCTTAATAATCATCAATTCAGTATTCCTGAATCCAATGTTAATTTCTTTAGAAAATATTTTGTGCAAACCTTGCACTACTTAGCTATGTTGCTTGAAGCTTCACTTTAGAAATAGCAGAACGCTACCATAATACGGTACTTTATCTGCTAATATGTAAAAATTGCATGGCCTTATCCTGACAATCTTGTTTTTTTTTTAAATGAAATAAATGAAAAGAGAACAATTCGCTTGCCTCCACTGGGAATCGAACCAGGGACCTTTGGTTACAGGCCCAACACTCTGCCGACTATAACAATTTTTGCAACACTTTGTTCATTTGATATCTTCAACCAGACCCTGGCAGCGGGCTGTTAGCAGGCATGTAGAAACAATCTTTGTATGTTTTCATTCTTTTTTTTGTCTTTTACATTTTTTTCATCGTGTAATTAGCCACTAAGACATGTTAACCTACCTTCCCACCTACAGCTAGTCTCAGGACAATAAAATTGCTGAAAACGTAATTCCATTGGCCTACAAGTCTCTCAGTCTCACATTATGTGAACCAATCAATAGGCCAGAGGTTTCCCAATCAGCAAAACTACAACGATACCCAAGGGACTACTAGTAAAAAAGAATGGAGATTTTTTTCTCGACTAAAATGGAACATGAAAAGGGCAACCATTCTAAGTGCTGTTAACAAACATGCACAAGTGGGCTGTGTGCCGGGCAATAAAAACAAAGTGTCGCCTCACAAAAAATGAAGGTAAATTAAAAATTAGATGGTTATGGATATAATCAACAAACCAGCAACATCAAAGTGATTCCTAAAAAACTGCCCTTTTTAAAAAAAAAGAAGATAGTCATTTAGCTCGTAAATCGACATAATCTTTGTTTACTTTGGAGATAAAAAGAGATTTCTTCGTTTGATTCGGGACATTGACATGTACTCAAGGGTCTTACTCCATCATTTAAGTTATCACTTATAAGTCAGATGGCATCTGTCCTTCCTTAAATATGGGGGAAAACAGTAAGGAAAGGTTATGGAAACCACAGGTGTGATTACCAGATCCAAATCATATGACTCACTCATATACTTGATGGCAACGAATGACTTGAACCCATGATTGAGGGTACATCAATCATATCATCAAGTAAGTTTGTATTATAAAGCTGTTTTGCCTTATTCTTATTGTGTCCACCTTTATGTTTAAAAAAAAAAAACAGCAAAGCAGCAGCAAATGCAAATGTTAGGTTATCTCACAAAATTTTAGAGGGCCAATTTTAAGGTAATGCCAGAAAAGATACCATTATGCACAGGCCTTGTATTTCACTTACATGATTATGGGGTACTCTTAGAATAAATAACAATATATAGCCATTCTAACACAATAATACAATGTGAAGATTTCCTCCAATTATAATGATTGTAACAAACTGCCCTTAGGATGAAGGAGGATATAGACTGACAAAGACACTCTACAGTGACCAACTCTAGCAAATCACTTGAATTTTCTCCTGTAAATTCTAGCAAATCACACTTTGCTTTGAACTCTATTACATTGGCTTTGTGTCAAATCTATTGTAGACTCTTCAGTGATTATGGTTCTTGATCAAATTTAGTGCCAAATTCGCAATGCAGCATCTTTTTACGGGTTCATTTATTGTTAGCTACATTTTTAACACTATTTTATACACCATATTTATGGTCATTACCTTCTCTCGAGAGGTCTGTAGGTTACCCATAACACAACTCGAGATTAAGGTTTATTTAGAAACTTGTCTCTGGGAGTTATCTAGAACATAAGGTGATTCTTTGATTTTAATTGATCTACATCCCTGTGCCAGTGTGGTTGCTTTTAAAAAAATATATAGGCAATCCCTTTTCTGTACGTTCCTATTTGTTCCCTATGGACCTTGAGTCTGAAATAAAGAATCATCATCAATAATATATCAACTTATAACTTCTAGCAGTTGAGACAGAGAAATAGGCTTTACCACAGGGAGTCTTACATGCTATTTCTGTGGATGTCCCAAAATTAGAGTGTCCCAACTTATAGAAGTTATAGAGGGTATAGGTATATTGGACCAAATGAAAATTCTTGGACCTATGAAATTTATTGTGTCTGCATGGACATATTTTTCTTCAACAGAATAAATATTGCTTATACAATGTTTGATAATATGTATTGTTTTTTGTTTCTATGAGTATAAATGTATTTTTGGAGTTAAATTTATAAATGTTGAATTTTTCTGCTTTGGCATGCCATAGAGATCTCTGTAGAAGGCCAGTTAGGGGTCCAGTAGTCCAATACAACCTGGAATCATTAGTGAGCTGTCAAACTGTCACAAATATCAGTGATTATTACTTATATATAATTTCGATAGAAAATATTGTTTATTTAATAATAACTTTAAGAATACTATTGTTTATTACTGGTATTGTTAATATTTTTGTTTTATTGTTTTATATCTTAAAATCTTATATTCTTCTTTTGATATACAGATATATTTATGAATGTAGGATATAAACATTTTCCTTGTCTTTACCTAATTAAAAGCATAATATACCTGTTTGTGGTTTGATTTTTTTCTAAACCAATGCTGGGTATTTTTTGTATTAAATATTTATGACATATTTTTCATACTATGTGCATGATCATAACTTTTTATTGAGTTTTATGTAGTTACCCCTAACACAGCTCGAGATTAAGGTCTATTAAGAAACCTGTCTGGGGTTTTTTTTCATCTAAAATATAGGATAATTCAATGATTTCATACCTGTCCTATTTGATTGCTTTTTAGAAAAATAAGTTTAGAAGTTTGTGTACCATAATTTGATATATTTTGTTACTAATTTCAATACTGTTTTGAACATGTATTTAACCTGGATAGATCACAGGTGATCATAATTGCTTCAATGTTGGGGTATACATCTAAGGACTTGATACTATAGATTTTATTTAAATTAATATGACACTTGTCCCAGATTGACAGTTTAGATTATCTTAAATCTGCTTAAATTTTATTCGTAATGGTCTAATTTGATGTATAATATTTTGATCTATAGAAATAAAAATTTGACTATGATGAATCTCCTCCCATTGGTTGACAAAGGTAATACACTTTACCTTCACCTCCTTTCAAGGTACCTGTACTCTCGTATTCAGGACAACCAAAGCATATGATTGGTTGTCGAATCCAACCCCAGGCATAAGATTGGTTGTCTAATCTGCCCAAACACTTTTTATATAGAAGAATGACCATTTGAGATAGGGACAGCCAGTAGAACTGTTTGTCTTTCAGGAGCTGGCTTTGTCTGTCAATTGAATGGCTTGTTTGTAGACATGTGAATACCCTTTACAGCAGTTGTATGAGCAAAGTGTTAAAGCTATCACTTTTCAACTTTTCTCTTTGTTTTGAGAAAAGCTGTATCAAATAATGGGCATACTATTAGTATGGTATAGGCGGGTTTTTTTTTTCAGTTATTGTCCACCATTACTATAGTAGGGGCGGGGGGCTTAGAAATGCTACTCGGGGTCCGTCCGTCACACAAGTTTATGAACACACTAGCCTGAAAACAAATTCTCGGATTAACTTCAAACTTGGTATGTAGCTTCTTCCTGTTAAGGCGATGGATGGGATGGCGAGTAAATATATACCAGTCAGTGGCGTCTGCATAGTGATGTATGTCTTGACTTGTTATCACTTCTAACCTTCGTGAGTGGGTGTGGTTTATTTCAAAGTTTTGTCATGACGTTGACTGACAGCTAACATAAAAAGTTTGACCAATCAGATGCACACAAAAATAGTTCAATTCTAAAACAGAATGGCACGTGATCCTAGTAAAAACTAATTAGTCCACTGTCAATCAAAACGGATGCATGCGAGGTGTTCAATGTGAATGTTGGAAATTGATCCGCCGCTATTGCAAGCCTCTCAAAACATATCCGATTTTTTCTGATTTTTTTAGATACAAAAATTACAATGATCTAACTCCTTCTTTTTTTCCTGACGTTTAAATAAAGTTTTATTTGAGTTTCTCGCCCAATTTGACCTGTTGAAGTTAATAATAATATTGCAAAAATAAGATTGAAAACCGTCTGAAAAGAAATATTGCAGGTAGGTATACTATACTAGTCATTGTTTTCGGTGTATCTAAAAAAACAGAGAAAAATTCCAAAATATGTTTTGAGAGGTCAGCGATAGCGGCAGATCAATTTCTAACTTTCACCACAAGTTGAGATGGGCGGGATGTAGGGCTAAGATGGCCGGAAGAATTAGGCCTACATTGTATATTTAAAGTTTAGTAAATATCAGGATATGGGTCACTATATACTTATTTTAAATGCCTACACAGGTTTAATCAGATGCCGAAGTCTGCTGAGAAGAGGAAAGACAGCTCTTGCTGTTGTATTACAACGTACATGGCGACAACGAAACCTTTTTTGTTTAGGCTTTAGCCTCCTTCTCAGTGACCAACTTAGCAGGTTGATAAATGTTGAGTAACCAAGTTTTTACTGTGTAATATGCAATCTTCTTTTCCTTTTACCTAAAATATTGCGATGTAAAAGAGTGTCAAAAGAACCCCGTTCATCACCAAATACATATTCACCCTGCTTTTATGCTAACAGGTCACATATATATACGTTTGTAGACTCGTTGAGACACGAACAACTGTTTGATCTGAATTATGCATGCGAACTATAGACGAAATTTAATACAAGTGTCCGGGAGTGTTACTCCAAAGAACGATAGACTCATATTGACTTCAAAATATTTCGGCCGTTTATTTTGCCATCATCAGGAAAGTATTGTGAAATGTGACATGAAGCATATTGATATGGGTTCAATACAAACAATCCTATGATTCTAAAATACTAGTTACACTAAAATGTTTACAATAAAAGCCAGTTTATGAAGGAAGAAAATATGGAACAAAAACAGAATTGTGTTTAAAATCAAAAAATCATCTAAGCCATTTAACAAATTAGACTACAATAAACAGTCCTCAACACATGGACAAAGCTATTAAACATATCATACAGAGTTATAAAATTAAATTGTCTAAACATGAATGACTCTTTGCTGCCTTTAAGGCCATGGTTTATCTGTGGTTTTAATCTTCTTATAGGCTTCTTTGAAGAGGAGAACAGACCAATGTCTTGTCGAGTCTCAGTATTTGCCAATATTAATTTAAACTTATCAATAGGTTTATTATTGCTGAAGTTATCTGGTAGACTTAAGATACCTTGAATATGTTGAAATCCAGAACAATTACAAACGTGATTATAAATTTCACTGCCAAATTTTGTATGCTCTTTAAATTCCTGTATTAAATTTCCGTCGGTCTTACCGATATTATCACAATCACAACCAGGGCAACTAAATTTAGAAACAACAGAGTTGCGGTACTCTTTAGGAATTGGGTCTTTAGTGTCTGTGAAGAAAAGTAGTTTTTCATTTGCCAATTTATTTGAATAATCATAGGTCTATTAATAAAACGTTTTAACTTATTTGTACATTTCTTTGCTAGAATTTCGCCATGTTTTCCAATATAAGGTAGTGTCATCCAAATTTTAGGACTATCGCTCTTGTCAGAAGGTTTATTATATGGGACAAATTTTGGAGTAAATTGTTTTATTAAACGATTTGCTGATGATTAAGAATATCCATTCCAAAAGAGAAATTTCTTAATTGTAAACAGTTCAATTTTGAATAGTTCAGAGTCAGAACATATCTTAAATTATCTCAAGACCTTGTCATATTCATCATCTGTGAGTTCCTTTCTGTTTTTCAGATTCTTAAATAATTTTGCAGAATGTTTAAGTGAGTCATAATAGGGTCTTTTCCAGCTGTTTGGATTTAGAAGTATTAGAAAAAATTCTGTTTAACGATTCATAATAGTCCTCTCATTTCATCAGAACAACACGACTACCTTTATCTGTTTTCAGTATTGCAAACTGTCATTTTAAATTCTTAATTTCTTTTATTCGGTCAGAGTCTGTTTGAAGACAATTGTTACCGAAGTCGAGGAAGTTACAGGCCAGTAATCTTAGACAGTTCTTTATTTTCTCTTTCTTCATGTATCCAGTTGGTAGAAGATTCTTGTAATGCAGTTGATCATAGATGTTTTCTGCCAGTACAATTAGGTCAGATTTTCTAGGTTGTGTTGCTAGGCCCAATTTTAATCCGAAACAGAGGACGGATTTTTGTTTTGGAGTTTGGATTTTCGCTGCATCCTGTTAGAATAGCGTACTCAATCATGAGGTTGTTAAACTGTTGTTCGGGGCGTGGTTTTACCCTCTTTATTTCTTGATCAGCATTTGCTTGGGCGTAGTATTTGACGGCGGTCACTTTCAACCATGTGGAAGATTGGTAAAGTTGTTTTGTAAGTAAAGGTAGTTCTAGCCGAAATATTGAAGTCAAAAAGTGTCTTTCTCGGAGTAACACTACTCTTGTACTATGCTAAACTTATCAGTGGAAATCATGGATTTTTAGACAAACTTTATCATGTATGTTGATGAGAAACTGAAGACTAGGCTCATTAAATTGTAACTTGGTCTATTTGATTAAAAAACGATCAGAAAGGTCTTATACATTTATTTATAACAACGTGTGAGTGATAATACTTGATTCGTTTTGAAGCATAAACGGTGGAAGAAAACGATTTTTTCTTTCTCATTACAAACAATATACATGTACTAGGAATATACGCCACCTCTTATTATTCAGTTGATTGTTGTATTTAGTTAAAACTAGTAACGATTAAACCGCTTTAAATGTTGAGTACCCTGCCCTACACATGTCCGATGAAGCAATACAAGCTTAAAACGGCGTCCTAGTCACAGCTAGTGAACGCTTGATCCATGCTGGACTTATTATCACTATTCCTGCAGTGCTAGATTGTATTCGTCCTCTGGATTCTATTATTGCTGCAGAACTTTATTAGTACTGGACTGTAGGACCTGCTTTAATTACTGCACAAATGCCAGGAAAGAAGGGCAAGGGTTGTGGTCCAGGCAAGAGCGTCTATTGCCTATTTGTCTATTGCCTATTTGCACCACGCTTGCACTAAACCCTGGGAAAATGTAAAATTTCTCGCGACCTCTAGCGCTTGTTTTTGGGTTAAAAATGCTGATTCTACATACGGCGAATACTGTTCGAAAAAAGTTTGTCAATATGATTTACTACAGGTTAAACTTATATTCGATAAATTCAGCTTTTTTTGTTTGTTTGATATCAATATAGGAGTGGGTTTATATAATAATTTAATATATAATAAATTTCAAATTTCTCACCAGAATGTCCCATGATTTTCCAGGGGTGCTCGAACACTATGCACAGGTTACGTAACCATGCGCCAGCCTACTCATAGCCTACGCAGGGACTACGCAAAAGATTGTTTTTGTTTGTTAGTTTGATTGGTGTTTAACATCGTACTCAAGGGTATTTTACTTCTATGACGAGTGCGCTTCCTAAACTGAACCTGCTTTGATTTCTGTTCATCGGATGTGGCTCCGGCAATCGCGGGGGTGGTTTGTACGAGGTTTCCCCCAGGTTTTCCACCGTAGTAAGGCTGTGTACAGTGTGAAGGGAAATACCCTTGAGTACGACTTTAAATATCACCCAAGCAAACAATCCTCCCGGTTTCCCGCCGTAATAAGGCTGTGTATAGTGTGAAGTGGGCCTACCTCGAAGAAAAAATTCATTCATGAAGACGCAGACAAATAAGGCGTAGTTGGTACGCTACACTACGCAACTCTACACTGATCCGGTCTGAAAGGGGCGTCAGACAATAATGACAAGTTACATCACAAATTATATGGCAGGTCTAGTGTCATTTTATCGTAAACACAAGATTTGCAGGATTTTTTTGTGAGGCCTGATAAATAAATAGTCGTATGTATACGAAACGTCATGCATTCAGTTTGGATTCGTGGATCTGAATTTACATTTTTTATGTACATGACACATAGTCAGCTGAATCGAGAAAAAAATAATTTAAGGATATCATTTTTTAAAAATAGACTTGGAACTCCTATATATTAATGAGTGACAAGTTTATTTTTTGTAACTGAATATGTGTCAGGCACATATAAAATAAAAAGGAATTAAGAAATTTTAAAACAAAATTTTTTACCACTTATATTTTCATTTATCATCCAACTCTTACAAGCCTTGTGATCGTGATATTTTTCTGGTAGGAAGAGCGTCGAAATTGGTATTGATTAATGGTATACAATATATATATATATACAATATTCTTCTCTCTGAAGAAGAAACCAAACAGAAACGCTTGGAAAGAGAGGCCTATTGGATTCAAACACTTCAAACCTT
>JARFOD010137162.1:0-10743 GCA_031763545.1 Mopalia muscosa
TATTAAATATATATATAAAAGATGCAAACTCATAAAATATTCACATCACAAACTAACCATTAATAAAGTGATGCTTACACAAGCTATACAATAACTGTCCACATAGCAATGCCTTCACAAACATACCAACCTTCAATGCATACACATAGCAGTGCCTACACAACTATATTAGTCTTCAGCGCCTTTACACCAGCTTACCAATTGTTAAAACAATGCCTACACAAACATACCAATATTCAGTGCCTTTACAGAACTCTACCATTTGTAAAACAATGCCTACACAAACCTACCAATATTCAGCGCCTTTACAGAACTCTACCAATTGTAAAACAATACCTACACAAACCTATCAATATTCAGCACCTTTACAGAACTCTACCAATTGTAAAACAATACCTACACAAACATACTAATCTTCAGTGCCTTTACAGAATTCTACCAATTGTAAAACAATACCTACACAAACATACTAATCTTCAGCACTAACAAAAACCTACCCATTGTAAAAACAATGCCTATACACAGACATACCCATTCTCAAGCTTACACAAGCCTACCAATTAATAAAACAAAGCCCACACAACCCTGTGTAATGGACAAACAATACTAACACACATCTGCTAATAAATAAAATAAGTCTCACATAAACTTGCTAATTAAAAAAAATATGGACACTAATTATAACATATAGAATCTGGTAAAAAAAAAACAAGAGTAAAAGGTGCCTTATTATCCTTATTCGGTGGATTAAAGATGTAATAAATCTCGAAATATTTTCCTCAAATTGTACAAGGCTGTTACAGGCTTCCATATAAATAATGAATGATTTTTGTGGCTTCCATATGTCTTCCATATATCCTGTATAAAATCGTCAAATGTAAGAACATCATGTAAATAGAATGAAATTTTCATTAAATCGTCCTTATTGATGCGAAATCATTTGAGTGATCGATTCTTTAATTCTATGCATAAAAAGCAATAATAAAAATAATTCAGCGGCAATAAAGCCCATTATGGGATTGTTCTATCTTTCTATCATCGGTTATATGTCTTTTATGAACGAACGGTTATGCCTTGGTATAGTTTCAAACAGCAACTCATCTTAATATGAGTGTATCGACAGTCAATTATGCGAAAATGCATATGAAGTAAAAATTACTTAACATGCGGAAATCAGTGATAAACACATCATTTGACATTGTAACCTATGTATATGATCATATATGCCTCCTTGTATTCAATGTCTTAAAATATCTTCATTACACTTGGCCTGCTATGCCATTCAAAACTAAAACCCTCTCAGTGTACGTTGAATCAGCTTCTTATCGATAGGCCTACCAGGTGAAACACGTTCTCAAAAAGATGAACGATTAACTCTTTTGTCGAGGAAATGGCATCCTAAAATAGATACCAAATCATTCTCTATTTCACCGAGACTTTGATTTACAAAGCCCCTCTATTTCGGTCGGGGATAAAGACGACCGGCACCGATTAAGTGAAACAGAAGGTCAAAGGCCTCTATTCATTTAACATGGATGAGTGTTGCCTTCTACATTTCTGCCCTTGTGCTAGAGATCTCTTCCCATTGGATGAATTCAGCGGATTTGTGTCTCGTGCTGCTCTGCAATCTGGTATAGGCCTATTGTTTGTTTGTTTGATTGTGGCCTTCGCCGTACTTTAGGTTATTTCACTCACACGACGGCGTGCCAGCCCAATGGTTGAAGGAAACCACCCTCTCCACCACAGGTAACGAACAAAGCCGACAAACACATTACATGCAGCAGCGGGACAATCACAGGAGAAAATATGGGGAATAAATATATTTTAATCCAATATGCAAAAGATTAGAAGTACAAGGTACTTTCTTATAATTTTACACAATAAGGTAATATTGTCAAATATCGCAATAACGATCAAATGTCTTGTTTACCGTCTTACTTTAGGCAATTCCACGCAGAGGACAGCGTGTCATTCATATTTTGTATATAGGCCTATTTTACAGGTTTATTTGTTTTCATGGCATTATCCTTATTGGTGTCAATTTGTTGCCAGTGTGCTTTCTTTCAACCTGCATAGCGATTTAATGCACATACGTTTGTGTTAATATATATACACTCGTATACAATATAGTAAATACATCTACATAGAATATTATTTAGTAAATACATCTACTATAAATTCGAGGGTAGCATATCCATTGGTATTAACTCCTGTGTGTATTAGGTTAAATAACAACCAAAACTTACACACATTTACAGAAAACAATCAACGAGCATCTTCGGTTTTCGTAGAATAAATATACTTTATTCCAATTGGCAAACAGATAAAAGTACAATGTTTTCAAATTTAATTAATTGTCAGACAAAACATGAATGGTATAATTTAAGAGAAAGAAACAATTGGATTGTGGTTACAGTTGGTACTAAGAGTAAAAGTGTAATACGCCCGTTTATTTTTTGCGCCATTCTCGACAATGTTTCAGTCATGAAAGGACCTGTGTATGACCCCATGGGTTTGGCGAATCGGAAAGATGAAATATACATTTACTGGTGGGTTTGATTAGAAGACCAGCTATGTAAGTTCGTTTTCTGTGACCTGGCATCTAGATAAAACATCAGGCTTTTGTGGGACATGTTTTAGAGTTTAAAGACGAAATATATGGTTCACCTTAAATGACAATCACTATTGCGTGATAACAGTTTGTATACTTGGGTTAAAGTTTTAATAAAAGAAAAGGGGACGAATATACATAGCTGGTGGCTGTATAGATGTTCCTACAGCCTGTTGACCTACAGGTTCCAACCTGCGCCATAGAGAGTTGTGGAACTCTGATCGACGCAGATTAACCCTCTGTAGGTCAGCTGGTATGAAGTGCTGACCACCAGCCTAACCAAACCCTGGGCCTTCACCACACGATGGATGCGGATGTTAATTCCATCGTAAGGTACAAGGCCTACCTCTACCTTCATCCTATCCGATTCTCCAGATAGGTGAATGATCGTACCCATGGGATCAGTGTGTCGTGCCCATTTAATTGTGTCGGAGGCAACCCCACATCCCACACAGGTGGATGTAAGCAAACTCATTAGGTATTCCATACAGGTATTCACAGGCCCTAAGAGAATGGCGCGATAAACTCTCTCCTCCGTCGTTGGCACCTGTAAGAAAAGGACAAAATCGTTAGTCAGGAGCAAAATATCAAAGAAAGGGATCAGTTAAGATATATAAGTAACACAGTTCAAGACCAGTATAAGCCAACATATTTGAACTATAAAACGCGAAAACCGTTACACGAGAAAATTTCACCACGGTCGCTTGTTTGTAGGCCTACGTGTTTGATAGTTATAAAATACGATTTTGAAAAAAATAAAATAACGGTTTGTATATACTTATTTATAAACAATGAGTTAAGAAATAAAAAAAAATAATCAAACATATAGGTTAAACTAACAGACATGTCCGGAAACGGCTGTCAATTTGTAAGACTTGCTTTTTCACACCCCAAATATGATGACAGACGAAAGCTATATTGAATGAAGGGTGATATGATCCAAAACGTATTCTACACAGCTTCTAAGAATTTTCTAGTTGACCATGTCTATATTTTTTTACAATACAATCAAATTAAGCAAACTTGCATGAGGAATGAACAGATAGCCGTCAAACCACGGTTTTCGCTGACTACGGCGGCGATTCAGATGAGATTGTTTTCGAGGCTTGAAGGGCCTGCCACTTGGTCTCGCCTTTTTAATAACGGTGTCCGCCTCTTCATTATATGAACCTACATTTTATAACCAAATAAAAGTTGACAAACAATCATAATGGACCAGGTAAATAAAAATGATGGACGAAATAAACGCAATTATATGTAAGTTGAAACACAGTTTATATAAATTGTTGAACCGGAACAGCTTCATGTAAAAATGTATTCAAGGAACAGAAAAAAACCTTTTCTTATACATACGGGTGATACAGAATTACAAACTTGGCTCAGAGCAGACAGTGGAAAACCTGCATAATTGTATTTTTTATTTGTATTGTTACAAAAGGAATTGAAAATATTTAATACAAAAAAATTGGCAATACCAACACATACGTATAATATAACTGACTTACGTTTGCTTGCTAGTCTTGGATATTTAAGAGCTGTAATAAAAAAAGTTCGTCTATAATTCCATTTCATTTTTATTTAACAACCATTTACAGAACATGTACATATATAATTCTTGAGGCAAATATGAAGTGGGTATCTCGATATATACAAAAGGACAAAAAATCTTTTCGTAAACAGTATAGTTAAACTAAAGTACCCAATGAATTTTGATATAGATCAACGATGTGGGGTAAAATTGACTTACGTTGTTCACGTGGCTTTTCACAATATTCTCTTCCTGAAATAAAGCCAAGAAATTAATAATTATTTTAAAAAATCAATAAATAAGTATTTATTAAGATCGATACTATAAGAAAGTATGAAGTCCTACATACACTTGAAAACATAACCTTGAGTAAAATGTCGATAAATAAATAGAAATCATTGATATTCATAACATAAGTATAGATTGTCATTACATTTATTTGAACTGCGTTTGGCGCCATTTTCGCTGTAAGAAGGTGGTTATAATGTTATGGCTTAATTTACATATATTTGGAGTTTATTTGAGTTAGCGATCTTTGTTCGAATGTATCCTACAAAACGTAATTCATTATTTACAGTGTTTTCGTTATCCCCCAAAAAGGAAACAGTTTTAATATTAACTTTCTTAAAGGCCTAAAAAAATTTATAATTTACAGTCTGCTGAAATGGTTACTACAATTCGAAAAAGAAACTGTACGCACAGACGATCTTAAATTATCTTACCTTTTATTCTTAAAGTATTCCTGAAGATTCTACGGCTTTGGAATTTGGTGCAGCGCTTGTCTGAAATAAATTGGAAATGTTCATAATAACAAAAGACTTATTTTGTGTACAGTGTAAACGTGCTATATAATCAATAGTTCAAGGAACCTTTCGGTGTTGAAATATATCTGGGTGCCTTTCAAGACTGTGAATTTAAGTCGAAAACAAGAAAATAGGAAAGAAAGTTATTTATGTTATCTATACCAATTTCTTGTTTTCCGGGTGATAAACAAAAGAATCGATTAAATGACTTTTTCTTACCATTTTTGCCTGGAGTTGTAGCCACTTTATTGTTGCTTTTTGTCTTTTCTTCTGAAAGTAAAACATATATAAGTTATTACTGTATAAATCATTACAATAGAAAGGTCAAACATAGTGTATTGGCACAATAAAATGATAATCCTACTATATGAATTACCGGCTCTGGTGTTGTTACTCTAGCTATGTGTTTCATGTCTCGCTTAATTTTAACTAAGACCAGAGTAGAAATATAAAACATGATCAGAATGAAATGTTATCGATTGAAATAGACATGCGCCTTCGTCATAAATAATATTTTTGTTTTAATTCAAATGGTGCTATAAATTTGTCTGATGATGTAAATATTTGTACGGTTCACGGAGACCTATTATACGTACTTTTTGTGGCGTATCTCTTTTGGAAGTAGATGACACATGCACCAGTTATGACAACATTACATACGATGATGATGCTTCCTGTAATAAACAATACAGAAGCTCTTCTTAATACAATTTATAGAAATATAACTACATTTTATTGAAAAACCAGTAAAAGATTCGGAAAGAATATGATTACATCGTTATTAATTTTGATAATATTGTTTGGATATGGTTGAATTTTCTGTACAAATGTATAGAAATGAAATGAAGACATTCTCCTTTAATCAATCAGTTTATCAATCTTATTCAATTAACAGAAATATTGTTACCTTTGATACGATGTACATCAATATATATTGTTAATAAAAAACGACTAAAAAATAGCACACCAATAAGAAAACATTTACCCAAATCTACAGTCGAATGCAATAAACATGAACTTAAAATGTAACACTCCAATGTTTATAACGAACACTAGTGTAACTTTTAAAAAGTTATTTAACTAAGCAAAATAAAATAATAACTGCATACAAAGAATATGTTACAGTTTATAGAAATACTTTTACCTCTCACTTTTGGGCCAGTTAAATTACACAAAGGTTGCCACCATTTGGTGTCTGGTGAGGCGATACCAAGTACCCCTTTTACTGTCGAAATGACCCGTTCTGTAACGGATTGTTCTAGATGGCATCTGTTGGAAAAAGGAAAGCAACAAAACAATGTTGTATTCTATAAAATCAAATTTATGTTGTCATGTAATTATATATAACACAGATAGTTTTGTATGTTATAAAGTTTCCGCTCAAATCATCCGAGTTGGGATTTTTCACTCAAAAGTTTATATGGTACATAACGTAGTGACCAAAATGTCTGATGGGTTACAGATAAACTACATTGATTCTCAATGTGAGACGACAAACAATTAACGTACACATCATTTCAGGATGATACTTAATAAAACTTACTGTTGTTCTAATAGGTTGGTAGAGACTTCAGCTGCCCAAAATATACACGAGATGACGAAGAGAAAAGTGATAAACACGAAAGTCTTCATCGTTGATTACCGAAAAATCGGCGTGAGTGACTTTATAAGTTCACACGATAGTGACGTCATTAACGTTTGTTACGCATAGTAACGACAGATACACCACATCGAATATAACGTCATATTAGATTATCTCCCCTTTAACGTCATAAGTTGTCGGCCCCTTTCACTGCCGTTATATGCTAATAAGCTTGATAAAGACCGTTATACACACCTCAACCGGGATTTGAAACGCCCATGCATAGAAGTGTACAACCCGTAGATATTTTATCGCTCTTATTTTATATTTTAAAAAAATGAGGGCATTTTGTTTACCTCTAAACGAGATGAGGACAATGTCAAAGATTAATAAATTAAGCTTGTTGGATAACCCATTTCTAGCACATTCATCTGTTATTTGTATGCTAAATTGCAAATCTTTTACAAGTGACGGAAAGTGTATGCTGATAAGGACTAAGCGACACTGAGAGGTGGCTGCACTGGGTGCATTTTATACTTAATATTATACTTAAGTTAACTGAAAATTTGGTGGTAGATGTTAGGAGAGTGGCGTAATTTCAGTGCTGGTTACAATGTTAGTAGGTAGAAACTCCACTGGATGCTGAGGCGGCATATCTTATTAAAGTGTTGGTAACATTAAATGTCAACACAGATAAGATAGCGTCTCGTGCTTTTTCAGAACCTTTAAGCTGTACTTATTGCATTTCCATAACATTACAAGTTATACAAATATGCAATTAAAAAAATGTTTAACAAAAGCATGTGTCAATTTTGAGATAATGTTTTGTTATATGTTACGGGACACTATACTGTCTACATATACCTAAATAAGCTTTGGTTTTGAAATAATGTACAGGTTACCTCAACAGTCGGGATGAAATACATATACATATTTCTTTTGTTTCTTATCAGTGGAGGGAGTTTGATCAAACAATAAAATATTCACGATATTAATCAGGGGCCGCTAAACGTAGTTTACGGTCTTGCTGGACCCCTTGAGCTCCAAATGAACCAACTATTGTTTATCACTCAGATTAAAAGTTAGGTATTCTAATTATATCTTGTCGCAAAGAATAATTCGAAATTTTAATTACAAACGGTTAAATTTGAGCCTATTATTTAGTTTTTCCATGATCATGTATTCAAGTCCCAAAACTTTAATTGCCTATTTCTGGCATTTCATTTTAAGCAGATTCTGCATTATTCAAGGCGTATTGCTAGAAAACTATTCATTTTTCTTTGCCCCTTTTTTAACGTTCGTCTTTGATTTTGTAAAATGTTTTATGAAAGTTTAATGGAAAATTAATCAATTAAAATAAAAAAATAAAAAATGAGGCAGCATTTACTAATTCTAGGACAACTCTACTAGGTCAACTAATTTTTTCAAATTTAATCGCCATAGCTCTTCGAACAATATCCAGCGCTCATTTTGCGATATATTTAGAAATAATAATTGTATTTTCACCACATTCATATATATGTAATTCCAAGTATTCAAGCTTTTCCAAAACTATATACATATATAGGGTACAGATTTATATTCTTCTGCATAATAGACTAAATACAATGAGTCTTGGGTAAGACCGTAATACTAGTATGGTAAAAGATAAGACTCTTGTTCAAAACTGTCTCAAAGTTAAAACATCAAATAATGGTCACTACTATATAGTTTTTACTTTACGACTGGTCTGGGGCCGGTGGTTTAAAGCCCAGTTAAGTTAACAGTCCGTTAGATGACGTTGCGTAACAATGAGTTTCTATTATGACATGACGTCCATTTCTTTGTGACGCGACGTCATCTAACTGGTTGTTAGGCTAACGGACCCTGAGCATGTATTAAGACTGGTCTTAAGTAAGGCTGGCGCACAAAAATGAACGTCACGTCATAATAAAAAGTATTTGTTGCGCAACGTCCACTAACCGTCCATTATTCTTACCCTGTGCGGGCTACGTGCCGTGTGGTATTTATGAGACAACTCTTTGCAACGGTTTGTTTATCGCCGTTCCGACTCCATCTCTTCAGGCGTGCGCTGCATGAGCATACCAATAGTTTAAGTACATCTCGAAGACAAAAACAGCCTATACCTTAAATAAATAAATTCATTATCCGTAAACAGACTTGTGTTGTTGATATTTTCAATTCCCAATGGGGTAAACACACGTAACACTACAGTGTGCTTTTTTTCATCTACCAAATTTCCGATAATAAAATTAAACATAGCTGCCTCCACTTCAAATATGGTTTTCTTAATTTTATAAGACTTACAGCACAATTAGGGTTGTCGCGAACGTAGTTTAAAACATGTCTGTTTCACAATTGTATGATTTAATGGCATCAAAATATCAGAAAAAATGTTTTACAAGAATGCAGCCCGGCTTTCACTCCGACCCTAACCAGTTTGTTAGACTGCCTTTATTAAAAGCTGCTTTATACAACTTATTTAGGTCATTCGGATATTGTTTGAAATACGGAAGCCTACTATTAGTACAAACTTAAGTCAGTTATTTTTTTTCCACACTTATGTCGTAATTACGACATAGCAATCACTAACTCGTAATTACAACATAGCTAACTCCTAATTACGACATAGCTAACTCGTAATTACGACATAGGTTACTCGTAATTACGACATAGCTATCTCGTAATTACCACATAGCTAACTCGTAATTACGACATAGCGTAGGTGTTGGTATAGAGGTGATTGAGGGTTGAATGTTCTGTATCATCGCATCTTGCAATTGTAGCTAGGTTCAGCGGAAGAATTAGAACTAACTTATTGTCCGGGTGATGACTGAATATACCTAGTCGTGCAACAACACTTGATGTGTGATATGTTTGCATCTAACCGTCAGTATTACATTCGCTATATAATGACCGTTCATAGATCTAAATTATTCTGAGCATGACATCGCTTGATCTGCAACGTGGTTCAGTGGTGATCGTGCCAAGTCTACTGCTTCTCTCGACCCTGGGAAACCTATTCGAGTGAGTCACACTATGTGACACCCGCCATCTCAAGGGTTTTCATACGTCTGTCCACCATATTTACATTGAAAGTAAGGCAGAGGGTTAAATGGAAAATGCGTCATCACTTCAGAAAAATACCCTTGAGTATGAAGCTTTATTCCAAACAAACAAACAAACAAACAAACAAACAAACAAACACACAGTATTTTCGCTATTTTGAAATAACACTTTCTTAGTTTGAACAGATTCTATCGGTCTGTTCTCCCATCACAAAATGTTTTGAGCACGTTAACTTGAAAACAAGTTGGAATATTAACGTCGAACTGAGAATGTTGCTTTCTCCCATTTAAACAACGGATGAGATTGCATTTCATCAAATTCTATAAAACAACCTGGTGGCTAAAAACAACAAATAGATTTGAGATTTTACACTAAACCGGCTTGATTGATTTTTCACATATATCAAGGTGGTGTATTCAAACCATTATTTAAACTCTTAACATGTCAAGTGGAGGGAGTGTGTGATGGAGTTGTTACGTATTATGTGTGGTGGAACAGCGAGCTGGTGGCCTTTACTATACATAACAAGTAACAAACTCTTAACATGTCAAGTGGAGGGAGTGTGTGAGGGAGTTGTTACCTATTATGTGTGGTGGAACAGCGAGCTGGTGGCCTTTACTATACATAACAAGTAACAAACTCTTAACATATCAAGTGGAGGGAGTGTGTGAGGGGGGTGTTACCTATTATGTGTGCTGGAACAGCCAGCTGGTGGCCTTTACTATACATAACAAGTAACAAACGCTCCCCGCTCCACTATGCTTGATAAAAACAACCCTTCTTTATTATGTTTGTCTCTTTTCTTCCAGATCTCTGGCTAAGGGCAGTTTGTTTTAAGAGTGACAATGTTGTCTTTTATTAGCGCTAGAGGAACATTAACTTTCCAACATTATGGAAATGCTTAAAAGCTTGGTTGTGTTAGTGCCAATTACTGTTCGTTATATAAGTGAAATATCCTAAAGCACAGTGTTAAACATCAATCAATCAAAGGCCACTTCTTCAATAAGATATCTTCCTGAAATACAGGGATCTCTGCTGGTTGTACATACATTTAATCAAATTCTTTGTTGAGAAAAGCCTTAAATACAACAATAATTACAAGCCCAGATTGTTCATGTGTCGTATGAATCCACCTGCCAAAAGTCGGAAC
>JARFOD010137173.1:0-27438 GCA_031763545.1 Mopalia muscosa
AATATGAATTTTTCATCTTTCTTTGGAGTAGTCACCTTACTCTATTATGTTAAGCTTGTCAGTGGAAAGTCTAATAGCGTATATATGTAACCTATATAACATCAGAGCGTATATATGTAACATATGTAATACCATAGCGTATATTTATAACCTATGTAACACCATGGCGTATATATGTAACCTATGTTACATCTTAGCGTGTATATGTAACCTATGAACATCATAGCGTACATATGTACATATATTTTTTAATTGAGAGAAACAGAATGTCCCTTGCCTCCACCAGGATTCGAAATCGTGACTGGATGGCAAGCCCATTATGTTATCTTACACATTATGTTTACCTCGGTGCCATGTGTGATCATATAGAAAAATAAAGACAGACTTAACGCTTAGTTTCTCTTCAAAGTCTACATTACATACAGGGTGGAGATGCTGCCAACCAAGTACTTTAAGTATACTGAATGTTAATGGTTACTTGGCTGGCTGTTCACATGCTTTACGTATATATTTTATTTTCAGATCTCGTTCACGGACATTATTGGTGAGCCGGCTGGTGGTGACTACTCGTTCGACAAGGTCTGGGATCTCAGCTCACTGGTGAGTTTTTAAAAAATATATATTTTAAACATTTTTACAAATTAAATGGTATCGCTGCTAAAATACGTCCCGTGCAATGGTTTTACATCTTTAAATAAAATACATTACCTCGATCTCATATCAGTAGCTCATTCGAAGTTAACTGCAGATAACCGAGATATTATTTCACAATTAAAAGCGAGGTCATTTGGTCCGACTATAAGCAAGTGATCAAAATAACATTGTGGAAAGACAACTGATTGTCTCATTGGCCATATGACTGTTTTGTTAGGGTTTTTATACAAAATCCCTACATTCAGGCTATCTTGTGGTAATGCCTTTCACATTAGGGAACATTAATCAGCTACATAGACATAGAATAAACACATGAGCTGTATGTAAACGTTGATCAAGCTTGCATCATAACACGAACGTCCAGTTTCATATCGCATGGTGTCACTACCAGTGTCCAGGTATAAGGATACCATATATTGTGATAATGCCCGATTGATACTCTTTGGATCGCCGGGACACTGCCCGGTGGAATCCATTGGCAAATTTCACAAAATACCGCAAGACAATAAAATATCGTACAATGTTTTCGTGCATATAGTTTAACATGAGGTTATTGCATCGTAATATAATTTTTTCTAGTACGAAATTTTGTGAAAGTGGCCGCAGATGCCTTTAAGTGTCTCGTTCTTTTCTTCCTGTACCTTGGCGAGCTGAGTAGTCGGAAATGTTTCGGCAGAGAATAGAGTCGCTTGTAAGGATTGTTATTTTTGTACTACTATTCCCGAAAACCAAGCATGCTGAGCCCAAATGTGCAGCCACCTGCTTTAAAATTAAACATTGAAAAATGTGCTGGGCAGCCAATTCATAGATTAAGGCAGTTAGACAGCACATATATCAAATAGTGAGTACAAAACTTAACCTGTTTGAGGACTCCCTATCACATAATCTAATGGCTAGTCTATACTTTGAAGTCCGGACGAAAATGAGAATGATTTGATAGAATAAGATAAGACTGTAAAAAAAAACTTAAAAAAGTTGTGTACATAATTCCATAACGCCTTTCATGTGGAAATTTCCTAAATGTTTGTGGAATTTTTCGTAGCCTCTTAAGGATAATCCATAAATATGTTTGCCTCGGAGACAAATTCCATGTCGTATTCCTTGAAATGTATCAAATACTCCGCTGGTGCTTTATTCGAGGAATACTCATTAACTTTTTCCAGCAGATGTTAAGACAAATATTTTAGTGTAGAATGAGACCTGTGTCGACCGTATAATTGTTTCATTGTCTATTGGTTTTGAAAAAGGCTTTACATGTTTGGATTCTGCTCTTCTCGAATAGTCTGATGATGTTAGTGCTGGAAATTTATACAAAGGTGGGAAAATATTAGTCTTTCTTACTACCTGATTTGTCGTTGCCTGTTTAAAAGCTTCCAATACAACAAACAATCCTAACTTTTCAAATAAATCCAACAAAATTATTCCTTATTTTACTCAAGATAAACAGAGAACTCTAACAATCGACATGTTTTACCGACAAGAGCATCGCTGTAATGGAACTTTTTAATATCACATGTTACACCTGTAACTTTGCATTTGCTTTCCGCCAATACCAGCTTACCTTTCGGAAGATGATGGGTTATTGAAATGTGTACTTGAAATTTTTTACTTGTTTATATCCAAGGAAGTCTTTTGTAATATCAAGGTAATGTTGCTGTTATAATGTCCACGAAACTAAGAACACAACAGTAGCGTTTTAAACTTGATTTCTTACTTCAACCATCCATTCTTTTTTTATTACCCTAAAAAGAAATCGCTGCAATAGGTCGGAAATATGTTTTAATCCCATTTTTAAAATTGCGTACTATTTTGATCTTGTTTATAATTCGAATGTGATTCGTACAACCTGAAATGAGTATATGTAGAGGGATAAGAAACGCCGCTACCCTTTGAATCATAAACCATAAATGTGTTACTCGGCCAGTTTGTTCCAATCGTCTCATTGGACGAGTTACTCAACACATTAAGTCTGCTCAGTAGGCATTTGCAGTTTATGGAGTGTCAGTTAGGACTAGCTTGGCCTGCTGAGCCGACTTTATATGTTTGGCCAACACGCCCGGTGGGTCGATTAGAACAAGGTTTCCGAGTAACACATTCGCGGTTCGATAATTCGAAGGATAGCGGCGTTTCTAATCCCTCTACATAACTCATCCCAGGTATAACTGAGAAGGCTTTATAGGAGAGCGTCGTTTCTGATGGTGGAAGTGTGCATACGGTTGTTTGTTACATTCTGTCCTACATTCTAAATAAGGGTACACTGAAACAAAGCGGTAGGTCCTTAATATCCTAAATGATCCTAAATAGTATCAGTTTAATACCTGTGTCGTATAAATCTAGTAATATCTGCACTTACATAAACCACATTTATGGTTTTGTAGCAGCTTTGTTTTACGCACTGAAGAGTTAGCTTCGTTGTACAGAAAGACATGTGACAAACAATTTTCAGATGTGTTCGCAGGTGTCTGTGAATATCAAACTCTGATAGCACATTTGTCATTGTCACGAAACTATCGTTTTCTCAGACTCTTTTTGACAGATAATTTAAAATTCTATTATTCCTTCGCAGGTGTTTGTGAGTACGAAACTGTGGTGTTATCGGATAACCACTCTGATAGTTGCTCTGCCACTGGCGGTTTTCTGGGGAATTTACTTCGCTCTGCTGTCGTTTTGCAACATCTGGATATGCGAGCCATGTATTAAAGCCGTCTTCCTGGAAGTCAACTGTTACAGGAGACTGTGGGAGATCATCCTGGGAGCTTTCTATAGACCATGTTTCGAGGCCATGGGACGGTGCTTCTCCTTCATTCGGATCAGTACGTCTCGGGAGTGAAGGATCGGCTACGTTGAAAACTGTAACCAGCCACCATGTACGAGAATTATCAATTTACGTGTATCAAAGTCAATTAATTCTCTTAATTCATTGTAAAAACGACTTCTGCTGTTCATATAATTTTGTGTCAAGTTTTATCCGATTAATATTAATATATACTAAGTCCAAATATTTTTTTATGTTTCATAGTATTTATTAAATTCAAAAAATTTCCATTTTTTTTATATGTTTATTGTGGAGTGGAGGCAAAAAACTGAATGGCATCAACGTGATCTCTGGGAGGTTTTTTGGGTTTTTTTGTCAGTCTAAAAAATGTATGAGTGCTCTTGATCCATTTATGTCACTTTTATGGTATAGCAATGTCTGCCATTTTTTAGAGAAAATTCGTTCATCTGTAACTTCAAATGTATACTACTTTTCTACTCATGGACGCCAGGAATATTTTATAATAATTGAGCGCGATTGCTTTATCTACACCTCGGACACACCCAGTCGGCTTGATGTCAATTTGCATTACAATTTACCGTATGCAAGATATGTATGAAAACCACCTGGAATTTGGTTTACCGGTAAAAAGGCTTTCTTTAAGCATTGATTCACCGTTGGGTCATCAATTTCATACACACAAAAAGTGAAAGAAGAAAAACAGCATATAATGTCCGTCACACTGAAATTCCGTCGCAGCTATCAGTTTATTTGTGGACGTATTTCAAGATGATAAGGCTTTGCCCGCCAATCCCATTGCATCTGTTTAAGATTTATAATAAATTCGGGTAGTTTATGTCTATCGTAGTCCCAATAAGTATCGTTATTTATTATCCTTTGTGTTATTACATATTTATTCTCTTATAGTGTTGATTCTGTAGTGTTGTTGTTGGTGTTGTTATCATGTATACGTTACCAAACTACAATTTCATAGTCAATTTGTAATCTTCAGTAGGTTATGGTATATATAGTATATCGAGCATCACGATTCCTCTTCTTGAAACCCGTCTTGGTATTCTAAGATTTGATTGGCTGACACGATAAAGTACACGGACGGTGCCAGCGAAACCATTTCCGGGAGATAACGTTCTGATTGCAGAAGATAAGAATTATACCGACTTTGATCAAAATAAGTCTAATATAAGACCGTAGATAGAAGAGCTAACACACTTTGTAGCGCTGACCAAGCCCTTTGCTGTGCAGAAATCGGATCGATATTTTGTACATCTGTATATTAGCTTGTCGAAAACTCTCCGCGCGGACAAAACCGTTGCTGAAATTTGTTGTGGAGTGTTTCGGACAGCAAAGAATCGACTGAGCCTGGCTGTCAATACCAGCGTGCTGAACGTCAGACTCCTCTATGACAAGGTACCTCGGATGATAATAGAACCAGACACTTCATACAGTTCTAGTTTCTGGCATCGATTAACAGCCCAGAACATTTAGGGAAAATCAACAAGCACGGGAGCACGTCACTGCCATTATATCCCCCGGTCTTAGTCGTAGTCATTGAAAATTAATGGTAGCTAAAAATTTACAGTAAGACTTTTATTGGTAGTTTGTTTGGCATGGAACTCAACATTACATGGGGTGAACCTGTCGTTTGTGTCACCACGAAATTACCATTTTTCAAACTGAAAAAAAATAATTTCTCAGATTGTTTTTCTTTATATCAATTTGGGCATTGACATTTTTAACGAAACTCAGTGAGTGGGATTATTGGACGATTTATGTATCGTTTTGGGTATTTTTGTTTGTGGATGTTACATTACTGCTAATTTGATATATGGTACAGGAGGCTATACAGCCACCGAGGTTAATGTACCATAAGAAAATAAAACTATGATTGGCTTAACAGGATTTGAAAACATAACAACCCGTTTATTCTATTAATTTCATACGTCCTTGTAATTGTTAATCGTTGGGATATACATTCGAACTTAAAGACTCGATACCATGGAATTGACTATGTGATTTTTTGTCACGATATGGCAGTTTTTTTCCTGCAAATTTTATATTTTTGTCTCAAATTCTATATTTTGCAAGCAATTTTTGTACTTATTTATTAATGAGAACCATTCCATTGTATTTTAACTGCTCAATTCATTTTCATACATTCTACTCTACTCAGAATTATTTCGGAGATACTTTTTACGTCATCATTATTTATATCCATATGTACTGAGGCTTCGTGAACAATTTGTCATTAGGGATTTAAAAAAACATTTTACATTAAATAAAACGAGGGAACTGTAATACACCTTTTGTCGATCAAATCTAAATATTTTTACATTGATGCTTTTCTGAACATTATTGTTAGTTTTTTGTCATTGCTATAATTGTCAATGTCAATGTTTTGGATCTGATTAAACACTATGGTAGTAAAACAATTCATAATTCCAATATGACCGTTAATACACTGGCTTAACGATTACTGTCAAATCGTTTTTGTAATTTACATTTTGAATATTGATGAAACATTGTATTTTTCTTTTTTGTCATTAATTTCTAGGACCTTTAATTCAGATTTTCTGAGAAACAATTTAACTTATAATATTTAAATATAAGGCAGCGTCAAGGTATTGTAAATTCTATATTCGCATTAGTATAATGTCAGTAATTATGTCTTGTAATTCTGTTAATACTCCGGTCACGATCTTCCATTTCCTAAGTCTCACGATTTAAAAATGAACTACCATAGAGTTTAAGGTTTAAGCCATAGCATCCAATGAGTATTACATACTTTTAAAACTGTATGGTGAAAGAAAACTGTGCATGTCGCCGACTGGCAGCAGTTATTATATAAGAATGTTATGTCAAATTTACGACAACTGGTGTCGTAAGTAAATGCCGTTTGTTGACCAAGATTGCATACACGAAACCGTAAGCTCCAAATAAGTCTGATCAAGGAAATGCAGCATTTACATATGGCATATTAAATAAGAAAAGTTGCATTATGTTGAACATGTATCTTTTAACCTAAACATTATCATCGCCAGCATCAGTGGATCATTCCAACGCAGCTTTTATTCTACCGGTATGTCTTATGATGTGTAGTGCTGGTAGTTTGTTTATATCTATTCCATCTAATACATATTTTGTCGATTTTTTTCTCAAGTGTTTTGGAAATAAAATGTGTTTAGTTAATTAACATCTTTTTTTACTTGCAAAACGGATTGATTGATTGATTGATTGATTGATTGATTGATTGATTGATTGATTGATTGGCTGGCTGACTGACTGATTGATTGATTGCTTGCTTGCTTGCTTGACGGACGGACGGACGGACGGACGGACGGACGGACGGACGGACTGATTGATTGATTAATTGCATGGTTGGTTGATTGGATGATTGGTTGATTGATTGGTTGATTGATTGATTGATTAATGTTTAACATCATGCCCAAGGGTATTTCACTTATATGACGGCGCTATACCAAACACTGATGGCTACATTCACAATCATAAAATGTCGAGTAGGTTGCTCTGTTGGAAAATTAATGTTCCTCCAGTGCTAAGTAAAGCAGTGTGGCTGTGTCTGTGTCAAACAAACCTCTGCCAGCGGGTGATAGAGTTTGATGGTCAAACAGTGCAGCGAGTTAAGAAATTAAGAGTTGGGCAATGAGAGTTAAGACAAAGCTATAGAATGAAGATTGTATAACGGAGATGTCGGACACAACCACGAGCTGCTTAATGCGTCCATTAACTGGAATTTGAGAAAGAACGGAGTTGAAACTAATCTCTGAAGATCAATATCTCTGGCTATTAGCACTCAAAAGGATCAGGATAGCTCTTGGATTACATCGGCATCTGACTAACGCCACATGTACAGGGACACTCAAGATATTTAATATCTTCCCATTATTTTAATTCAAAGAAAACACTTTATTTCTTGGTTTCTTTGTTCTGAGAAATGAAATTGTTATTTTATGACCAATGTTAGTACATATTATTATTATTTTTTTTTAATTTAAAGGACTCCGGTTCAAATTTCGTAAACCATGCTCATCCGTTTTGTTCAAATTAGACCCATAGGCAAAGGTAATAAAGAAATAGATCAACCAACTAGAAACATTACGGAAATTTATTATCCAATAAAGGTAAACAAAATATTATTTTACCGTTGACTGACAAACTTCTCTCAAATTTAACAGTAGAATAGTTTGATTGATTTAGACGTCACAATTAGACCATATCACCTTTGTGTTTATGACAAATTGAAACAATTCTAATTTGTAGATTACTGTGTTACGTTTATATTTAATTTAATTCGAGTCGCAGTGCTAGCCGGGCCCTGCATGGTGAAGACGAACAAGGACCACCATCGATTTCACTGGCAACAGAAATCACCAAAATACAAGACATGCACTGTGGTATAAAGCAAGGTGCAATGGAAAATATAGTTGAAGTCACATTACATGACACCGATAAATCGTCCGAAAGAGAACCCTAAGCACAGATGAAGGTTCTGTGATGGGACATACCAATAAACCTAAGGCTCCCTCATAATTTGACCATTCCTACCTGTGATGACTCAACATGAACACTCGTCAAATGACTCAGAGAGGGTGGTTGACTGTGTGTTGAAGAATATTCACAAATCGAACTGATTAAAACCAGACCGATCGATAAATTTAGGATTTCCTGTTTAATTCGTGATATCGATCCCATGCATGGAATAGCAGCTAGTTATATATACAAACTATTTTCCTACAGTCGCTGAATTAAAAAGTGAGTTTTTCAGAGGATGGCCAAAAGATGGAACATAAATTATGCCACGTGAGTTGGGGGCCATTTAACCGCAGTTGTTTATGTTTATCTAAGACCGTGGTCGTTTAACTGGCAGTATTCAAAGCCAGTTGTATGAATATTCAGACTAGAAACGGCTTATCGAGGATTTTGATTGGATGTTGAAAAGCTGTCATCCCTTGAACACTTACCTAATTTTATCAGGGGCTGTAAAAATGGGTTTGTGTGTTATACAGTCCCTGATCCATGGGGTTAACAATTCTGACGCTATAGTTAATAGTCCACACTCCATTTGCATTGTCATATCTCATACACTAACTAAGTATTTTGCTCGGATTGCTAAATCTGCACACCTTCAGTTTGATGACAAATTATGTGCAGATAAATTCATTTAAACTAACCTTGTGTTGACAACAGCTTGTCTGACAATCTCCCGAATATCAGTACTTAAAATGGAACCTCATTGTGACCAAGCTGTATGTATGCTTACTGCAAATGTTTTAATCAAAGGATCTTCCCAATAGAAGAGATTTTCGTCTTACTGCACTGTTGTTTCGTCTTTCTCTGCAATGTTCTTTGTTTACTTTGTCATTTTATTCGCAAGCCGCGATAACTGTAGGGTACTCATAAAGAGGAACAGCTGGTTGACATTACGAGAAATTCTGTTAACATTAATTTTATGTCGTTCTTTTTATGTACCCCGATGAACTGCGGGGGAGCGCATTAAACATGGAGGGAGCTAAGCCTATAGATAAAACGACCTCGTCCTTTCCCCTTAATATAGTGCCAAATAAATAATATATAAAGCAGGACATGTTAAAAAAATTATTAATCCAACTCAAATAAATTAAATATACTTTATTTATGTATACGTCATCTTTAATTATCCTTGGCTGTGTTTGACATTGTGCACATAAAGTTGGCTTCATATCTTGCGTCAAACCTAATTCATCAAGAATACGACAAGAACGAATGTTTACTAGAATTAAATATAGGCCTAAACTATTGCAACAACTAACAGATAAGATTAAGAGTTTCATTTCTAAGGGTGTATTTTACGCCGTTTTGGGGGTATTTCCCCGCGAGCCACTTATATATATATATATATATGAAAATCAAGAGGTGTAAAGGCTACAAATAGTGGTAAAATCAGCCCACTGCTCAGTAGAAATCCGCGCTCAGCTGTCCGTTGCTTCTTACCAAGGTCCAGCAGGCACGAACATACATAATCCAGTCCCATCCACCCTTCCTACCCCCCTGGAGTTACCCTAACTAATTAACCACCAGATATAATTGGACAAGAATCCTTCACTCAACAATACCCTGAATCTAATAGTGAATTCCATTCCGATGTTTTTGAAAAAGACACCCTTATTTGGGACAATTTGATTGGTCCAGAAATATCGAACGTAGCAGTCGACCAATCAAAAGCGTTCAAATAAGGATATTGTTACTATCGTTACCACAAGTCTCACTGTGGGGTACAATTTACTAGAGCTTTGAATAACAGACCCAAGAACATTTCTTGGAGACAGGTTTCGTTTCTTATTTAGCAGACGTTGACAATGAGAAAGACCATTACTTATAAATAACGATTTTATTCCAAATGGTTGTTTTGCCGCCGTTCCTAAAGAAACGATTTTGTAGTGTTTAAGTGTGTCTTGAAACCAGTAACAAATATTGACATTTCGAATGAGCCACAGTCAATTTTTCAAAGTACATCTTAAAAATCGAAATCATCAAGCCAACTGGGCCGTGGCTCGTTATGTAACTATACGTTTAATAAATGTTGTGTGGTGTGTAGATATGGGACTTCAACAGTGAGGAAAGATTCAAGAGCACGGATATATGGTGTAAAATTGAGACAATTTCAAGTGTTAAGAAAGCCGAATATATAGTTCAAGACGTTTACAATGGCGCGATGAAATACCACACCCTGGACTTGATGATTCATTGGCCAATTGTTTTATTGCCCAACCAATCGAATCTCCGCTTGAGTGACCCTGAGACAATACAATATTGCAGTTTCTCATAGTCAACGTCCGCTAACTTAAGAATGAAATTTGATTTGTGAAGAAATGGGTCCGTCTCATTATTCTTACGAACAGCGGGAATCGACAGCAGATAGTGTTTTGTTCACGTGACGATGATCCGGTTTTACACGCGGTATGTCAAGGCGCCTTGACCCGAAACGATTTGAAACCTAATTTCACACAATTACATGCAGAAATGAAACCACTGTATCACACACAAGGGAAAGCACGGGCTCGGGCCGGATTTAGCTACTTGTGGGCCCAAAGCAAACTAATCAGTGCGCACCCATATTCATGGCAATGTTGGAATGGTCCAGTATACAATATATATCAATAATTATTTTTACTATAAGTTTTTTAATGGCCCAATGTCAACAAATACTAGCCTACATAATATTATAATGCAAGAAAAACGAATTTCAACACAATGTAACACATCATTACTTTCGATCAAATCTTATATCATGTGCATCTTATATATATGGGAATAATGAAAGAAATACAATTGTCTTGAAGCATAATCAACTTTAGTCGCAAAAAAATGGCTCTTACAGTTTTTTGAATATAATATAAAATGAAAAACCCGGTGTATACTGGAAACAAGGATGTTAGCCGGTCCGCTACATGATAAATTTGTTTCAGTGGGAACCGTGAAACCCTTGGGCCCGAGGCCAATGGCCTACTGTGCCTATTGGTAAACAACTGGGTGGATAGCACTCAAAGCCTGCAATGATATTTGTCATAAGAAAATAAAAAGTTTAACGTAAGTATACATTTTAAAATTTTATTTGACAAGATTTAGCAAAAGATATTTCTTGACGATGTATACTACGTTTTGTTACATTAACAAGACACATTTTGACCTCATATTAAAAAATATTAAGTTGTAAAAAGATCACTCTCGTTATCGCATCAATTGAAAAGCGTTTATCATTTTAAAACGCGCATATGTTTATTTGACCTTGAAATGAATCAAGTCTTCAATAGGCCACCAAAAATGTGTCAATTAAGGTCCGCTATATGTAGTATGAGTATCTTGGCTGAACCAAATAAGTGTAAAAATAGCGCGGGTTTCCTACCAGTGAAGTAGTCGTGTATTAGAGCGACTGGACCGGGTGTCACGCTTAATATGGTTGGCGGACATCCTCTCTCGATACATACTGAAAATGAAGGATTTAGATCCGAATACATCACGAATGGAGCAAAGTGTATGTTTGTTGATAAAGCCTCCACTCCACCCATCCGCTCTCACTGGCGCGTGCTTGTGACGTCACTAAGCCCCGGAAATCATGCGCAATACGTTGGTAATATCCAGGAAATGAAATCAAAACAAAATGGCTGCCACTATTTTCCTTGTAACCGGAAATTCGACACGCTTTATCAGTGATAAACGCTTCCTGGGGGAAGTTGTTCTACTAATTTTAAAAGATGATAACTTGCTAAACATAAGCTGGTTCTCACATGGATTATTTGGAGCAGCTTGAATTCTCATGGAGTTTTTTTTGGCACGTGAGTCAATACCGACCGGAAGTGTACAAACGTAAGCTAGTCAATGCATAAATAACTCTAGTGCTAAAACTATTTGTTGGACTTTCATGTTTGTCGTCAAAATATATCACTATAAAAAGTACCGGTAGTTACAATAAAGAGCCAGGCTTAGCCTAAAACAAAAATTGACCTTTATTTCCGGAATAAATACTAAACCCCATTTTATAACCATCAAGTACCATCTAGCTTTTAACGCAGACTGGGAACTTTGGGATAAACCCACACCATTATAATACTGTCTTACCGGGAAGTTAGGAGGGGGCTTAACTTTTACAAAAAGTTCCGGGTGCATAAAAAATTGAAAATGTGTTATGTAGGTCAACATAAAATTGTACAATTTTATTTATTTTAAAATGATTGAACTTGTTAGTATCTTTATAATTTGTTTGTTTGTTTGATTTGGGTGATTGACATATTTAAAATGAAAATTGGATTGATGTACAGCTGAATGGCATCAAATCATAGACCCCGCGTATTTATACAGCTGTAATTTGTCTTGCTACGACCGCACAATTTTCGCCGGTTTAGCGAATATCACTACATTTAGACATTCAAAATGGTACTAGGATTATGATCCAGCGAGCTGTAGGCCTACGCTAGGCATGGAGACAAGCCCACTTCCGGTTTTAATCAAATATCCAAACCCCTATAATCCTACCAAAAAAGCTAATTATAAACTTCACTCTTACCTTAACATAACCCTAACCCTAACACAACGTTAATTCTTGAACAGACGAGAAACCTAGCTCTTTAATCTACATCTTAAGTTTATCTTAAGCGCTGTTTTTCAATTCTCTGTAATAAATTACGATGCCAATTAGGCCTATGGATAATCGTGTTGTTTTCTCTCGATTAAAAACGTAGTGGGGTCGTACGTAAATAAGTCATTTTAAAATTGGTAAACAACATTCAAAGATGCACAGGGTACTCGTTATTCGCACAATCTTTATTTCAAGACGTTCGTTAAACCTTGCTTACATAAAGTAAGCAGTTGCATAAATTCAAAGCCATGGTTTCGCTGATGGCAAGGATTGCATAGTTGGTATTTGACTGTTCTTGACGAAACGACACGTCATTAACACAATGGTTAACACAGTTGTTAAAATGACACAACTGATGTGCAACGAAACAGCAACACCGTTGAAGTGCATGGATCGGAAACAATTTACAGTCTTGTATACGTATTTCACCAAACGACAGAAGAAAAGTGAAATCACATTCCCTTCAAAACGCAGTGTTTAAGACAGGTAACAGTTGTAAGGCAAAGTCTTCTGTCATTTTAAACCGAGTCCAAACTCGGTTTTTGGTTTTTATAAGGTACAGACGACGCCCATTATGAACCGGGAAGAACAACAATGAACAAGGATTGCCCTTTGCTTACCAAAGCTGTATGCCATAGTTCCGAAAACGTTTGTGGCAGACAGCTAATTATATATCAATTGATGCCATTGGTCTATGACACAACTCAATATACCGGTACACAAAACCGACATGCATTGACAATGGCTATTAAAAATAAACGAAAACAATTCTTTAAAATCCCCACTCAGAAGTAATTTAAAGCTAGAATTATACAAAAAGAACAAATGAAAGATGCTTTAAAATCTATTTTTTCATTTACAAATATATGAAGTCCTTTATTGTTTACAGTCATTTTAGAAAAGATGGAAAGAGTTGTTGACAGGAGGCGCGATCATTCTAGTTGAACTATAGTCGAACTTATATACTCACTCATTTGCGTGAATACTATGTTATTGAATTTAAAGGAGGGAAAACAAATGTCGCTTGTACTGCTTATATTAGACTTCATAAGGCAAACATATGTATATCCGTTATTTGTTGACCGGGTAAGTAGACATATAGGACAAAACAGTATTTGAATACTGGATTCATCAGATCGATGATGGGCGCCACCAGATTAGACTAAAACAATATGCACCGGCTACTTCAAATGTCATTGGGTAACACACTCAAAGTGAACATAGACAAACCAGCAATCCATCAAGAAAATAAAACTTCTTCTTTCAAACATATTATTATTCTTTTTTCGATGCCGGACTATACCAAAAAAGTTCAAAGCTGCTTAAAGCGAAACTCCGGGCTGCAATAAAATGCATATAGGTAAAACGGGTATCATTTCTGGTGTTCAATTATGCTCTCTAATTTTCTAATCGAGCTTTACCCATTTTATAATCGAATCTTAAATATTGGGTAATCTACAACCTACAGCCAAATTTATCCAGACGGCCATGTCTAGGTTCTTTTATCATTAAACAGAAGAGCTCCACAAATATTAACAAATCAAATATCTTTTTTAAAAAATAGGTGCTTACGTCACAAGGCCTGTTGAGTCGGCTGTTTAAACTTTTGAAAGTTCACCTATATAGGTCATTGGTTCACACATGTTTTATATTAACCCGTAACACAGAAGAGTGTTAGTCGCGTGACGTCATAGACAGGGCTGGCCACGCCCAAAATGTCAGCCGCCAGTAGTCGTAGGAAGGTTCATATCTGTAACCCCCGGCTTATTTTATAAAATGAAGAAACGGTAAGTCGATGCCATATTTATGTATATTTAATGGTAACCTTTCAAGGGAAATATGGGTTATTTCAGCCGGGAGTAACTCTTTAAGTTAACCTAGAGTTTCTATGGGATCATTTCGTCATGGTTAAAAATTTGCAAGGGAGATAATCAAACATCTTTTGTCTCGCGCACATTCACAACTTGGAGGGTATTAGTTGTCTTTTTTTTATACAGCATGAAATTTCGGGGTATATTTTTAAATTGTCTCGACTCTTTGCAACTATTCTATATTAATCACAAGGGTGTGTTCTATCTATTCAGATAGTTTAGTTTCTCCCTCTTTTAGGCAGTAAAACATGCATATACAGTGCGGAAGGCCTCGTCAAATTGAGTTCAAACGTTGGTTGTATTCTGTTTCTACACAAACCGGATATGCAATGGCTTATAGCTTGTCGTTCCGGTCAGTCCATACTTGCCATTGTGTAACCGTCAAGTACCATCTTTACCTTTTCAACGAGACTGGGAACTTTGGGATAAACTTGCGACTTCACTGTGTCTTCAGGAAGTCACGAGACGGCGCCCAACATTTAGCCGCGATAACGAAAATGTGAAAAAGTACAGCGTGAGTCAACATAAAATGAAAAAAAGAATTTGATTTCTCAATTTCAGTGATCTACAGCTGCATGACATAATAGCTGAGTTCCGGTTATACCGCTGTATACTATAATTTACATGGCTACGAACCCATTATGTACGCCATTTCAGCGAATATTACTACATTTAAAATGGTACTGGTTTATGACATAGCGGGCGGTACGTAATGCGTGGACTAAGACAACGACGATTTCAATTAAATGTTGACATGCATTTAAATCGGTTAAAAAATCATGCCTATTCGCTCAGTTGTGACTTGTGATAGATAAAGATGCAAGGAATACAACAAAATCTTTCAATATGTTTCCCGCAAGCCTTTTACCAATATTCCCAAAACTATAAGATAGATAATTTCATATGACTTTAGAATATGTCAATTTAGTTTAGGAGTATATTATGTTATGAACGCAAAACATATGAAAGGTGTGAAATCTCTACCCAACTCCAGTTTTGTTTATCAGCTGATTAGAAAAAATACTTTGAAAGCTGCCAAAGAGCTCGCCTGTTCCGCCAATGAAAGACAATACATTCCTTTTGCCTACATATACCTCTCCTCTTATGTTGTGGTATATTTGCCCGAAATTTTAGAACATTTAGGCTATTCCATTTTACAACATAATGCTTTACACAAATTTTCAGGCAAATTTACTCGAAAAGCTCGTTATAGTAATGAATATGTGTGTAATGTCGAGTTGAACAGATAATATCCCTCTCGTCTCATGTTGTGTGATATTTGCCCAAAATTTTACGACAATCGGGCTATCAATTGGGAGTTATTGTGTTTAACTGAAATGTACTTGAAAAGCTCGTTAAAGTAATTAATACTCATGTAATGAGCTGAACAGATAATATCCCTCTCCTCTCATGTTGTGTGATATTTGCCCAAAATTTTACGAAAATCGGGCTATCAATTGGGAGTTATTGTGTTTAACTGAAATTTACTCGAAAAGCTCGTTAGAGTAATTAATACTCGTGTAATGAGCTGAACAGATAATATCCCTCTCCCTTAGTGTGACGTTTGCCAAACATTTAAGGACAATTGGTCTATTCAATTTGGAGTTGTGGTGTTTAAAGCAAATTTACTTGAAAAGCTCTTTAGAGTAATTAATATGCATGCAATTAGCTGAACAGATAATATCACTCTCATCTCATGTTGTGTGACATTTACCCAAAATTTTAGGAAAATGGGTATATTTAATTTGGATTTAACGCAAATTGTACACCTTTTCCCCCAAAAGAGTATCACTTAATTTGCATAATAAAATATGCCCAGAATTCCATATCATTTTAATAATAACCATTCTAGTTAGGCAAACTGTGTGTAAAATTTCAGCGAAATTCCCCTAGTATATTTAATTATAGAAGCCTTTACATGGCTGACGCCGACGCAAGGGGTATGACATAAGCTCAACTTACTTCGTACAGACGAGCTAACAAAACTGCGTTTAATAATGGCGACGAGATGATGTACATAGTACAGTCGATGAAAACAAACATGGATTAATTAGTAAAGGGGGGCTACTTCTCCGATGGCTTTAAATCAGGCACCATTTGCGCCGTGCTACTCGTGTAACGTGCTATTTTACACTTGTTAATAAAACGTCAAAATTATCTCACATGTCTCACATGCTACTAATGGAGTCAATACATACACATATATAGTCTATATACGCCATGTGAATCTAGTAAAGACAAAAGCGTTGGACTGTGTAATAATTAATTACGAATTAACCTAATCAAAATGTGTTATGCATGCTAGAATGGCTAAGTGTAACCCCTTCTTTGAAGCAAGGGTACTCGACTTGCCCCGGGCACGGGAAAGTTCAACTTATCTCAGCTCAATCGAAGATATTAATATTCCTTTAATTAAGACGTGATATATTTCGTTAATTTGCTTACGTTCAAATTCCTATTTCAGCCTTGTTATTTAAATATATCGTACACAATGTATATTAAAACCTACCGTGCATGTTTTACATACCCAGAAGCGATTCACTGTTCAAACAGATGGGTTTAACAATGCTTCAAGAAGACACATATGAGAAATAGAGCAAGTGTTTTTCTCACATTCCAAATTACCGTCAAATTGCTAAAGTAGATACGTATTATTATGTAAGATTGGATATTCTTACCTCAATTTATTCATTTTTGTTATTATAACATTTTATCAGATATATATTGGAAGTCAGTTTATATCTGGGTTGTTTTTTTTATATTCTTTCTTAACGGACGGGTAAAATTAAACTAGAAAAATGCATTTTTATCAGGCGCATTATATTTCTCTCACTTACCCAATTTATACGTGTAAAGCAGTCTTCAATCTAAGCAGTAGATATCCCATTAGACGATCTCTATAACGGTAAAATCCCAATAGCTTACGTAAGTCTTCTGGAGTCTTGCTCGACGGTGGAAAAATGAAATGGTCTTTCTCTATATATATACCGCCTATAAATGATAATTGCTCAACGCACGGAGGCTTGATTGATTTCTTGTTGTTTACTTTGGGCTATTAAGGGTACACTGGTGGGTGCACAGATGCCCTTGCTCTACTGTGAATTAAAACGTCACTTCCGGGTTTAAACCCCCAAAAAAGGTATAAATAACGGCTTAGTTTTAATTCTCTGTTCCAAAGGCGAAATTGAATATTTCAAAGTAAACTTTGTGAAGAAAAAATTGCTGGAAAAAGATGGTTTAGCCCTGTAAGTGTATCACGAACTAAGTTATTTTTGTAAATATTTTCTTGGGAAAATACTAATCTTCATCTATATTATCTACATATCTTGTGTCTCCATCCATGTAATGTCTCATACTTCACATAATTTGTAAATCCACGACACACTCCCAATATTACTTGTATTTACTTTATTTCAGTAAGTAGTAACTTTTATTTTGATCTCCATCCCAGTAACAACTTAAGAGGTTCCAACAGAATGGTCTTCCGGACATTTGTTCGACGGTGGCATTAATATGTCTCCGGCAATATAATGCTGTTGTTTAGTGCTGCTATTTGTATCGTCTGTATGTCTTCAATCCCATTCATATCAGATTGTTTGTGAGATTTTTGTTTCCGAGTATATATGGAGGCGAATCGGGTTTGCTAATGGGGCTACATGTCTTTATGCATGATTAGATCAGATTCGTACCGTTCAGTTAAGACAAACACAGACTATCCCGTGAGAGCAATGGGACAAGCTCTCCATCTCGTTTCAAGATCGTATATTAAACATAATTCCCGTGGTAAATTAGTTTTATTTTAATTTTATTCAATTACGAAATAAGTCCATATTCTGAGTGTTATTAAAGTGTTGTTTCGGGGTTTTCCAAGCGGTAAGTATATATCTTCCTGACACCGGATCGAAAGCAGCCCGTGAGAGCAATTTGATAATTTCCTCAACTCATTAATGTACATGATATTTTACATAATTCCCAGTTGTTCAAATTTACATTGATGGCTAGATCGAAAAGGGAGTTTCACATACAAGCAGATCATGTATCTAACCAACATGCTCAGATCGATGGCTTCCGATTGGTTGGTTTAATTCAGGCGCAAAAGCGAAACCCGTGAGAGCAATTTGATAACATCCTCATCTCACGCCTGTATAGCGTTAAAACAATTCCCCCCATATCAGCCCCATCAATCTCAGTATTTAATAATCCCTATTATCACCATATAATTACTGAGTCGCTCAACGATCGCCCAAGATAGGTCTCTTGTAAATGTCAGTGGAAATTTGATTCATGTATATTAATGAGGGGTGTTGGTGAAATATATAGCCCTTCAGTTCATTCTCAGGACAGTCAAATGAAATTCCCAAGCTTTTTAAACGGAATTATAGAAATTAATGGGCCTACGGAGATAAGCTTATTTAGGTAAACACGCTATAACTATAGAAAGAGCTAAGTGGGCTTTTAATTTATACTCCTACTTTCGTTTTTTCCCTTGTTCAGCGATTATCAAGCAGATAATTTGATTTCACACGTTCTGCTTTACACGTGTGGTCTCATCGGCTCATATCAAACTCCTCATCGCCAGACGACGTTTTTATAAGGCGTCATTGTTTTTATTGTGTAATCTAGTAAAATCGTAATCCTAACAAAAAAACATAATCTGAAAATCGATTAGGCGCTTTGATCTGATGTCTAGTCAAGGTGTCAAAGAATTAACCAAAGGGTAAATCTAGATTTTTAATATCATATTATAGACTTAATTAAAAATATATTATAATCGCCGTTAACCCAGATATCTAATGTTATATAATATATCAACTGCATGTTTCATCCTTTGTTTTGTTTTTTATCAAAACAACTTGTTCAATTTGAATACAAACACGCAATGGAAACAATAGGCCAAACATTCGTCCCCGGCTGAATACAAATGATATATGTTAAATTATGAATATTTATAATTTTTATTAGCTCTATTCATATTGTATTATTTTTTCGTTAGTTTAACAAGTACATTGAATCTTTGTATAAGGTTATTGCAAAAAATATAGTGTTGCCTATAAACAAATTAACTTCAAGGGACAATCTTTGATGAAATTTAAGGTTTCTTTATTTTTATTCTAGAGAAAGAAAATGATGCATGCCCCATCGGTATTGAATACAGGATCTCTCGCTATCAGACGGACAGAGATCAAACCGGCTGAGCTAGCAAGGCTCCCGATACAACGACCCCGAATTTGAATCCAAGTAAGGGCTGCGAATTATTCTCTATGAGAGGCAGTGACACAGAGTCGCTAAATTAGTGCCTTTATAATCAAGAAATATAACGCTTAAATGTGTTTTTTTAAATACCTTCTCAACCTTTTGTTAAAGAAAAATTTTCTTTTGTGACATTAACCTCATATAATGGATGCGGAAACATTTACTTAACAAAGGCTGAATTGGCCGTCAGCTAAAATTGTCCTTTGGGTCTCGATAGACGGCTGCCTTCACCGACATTGCCTTATGTCCTCCACACGGCGGCACCAGCTTAGTATGCGCTCATTGACCCAATGATCAACAGTAAAATTATTAGCACTGGCTCTGATTGATTTACCGTCTTTTGCTAAAAGCTGCTCAAACAAAACAATGTATGTGTGTAGGTATGAGCTCATTATTTTGGATGTGGGAATTTTACAACTTTTTGTCGACTGTTCTCATATAGATAAGATGAGAAAATAAACCTGAGAATATACAATTATTGTTACATAATCAATTAAACTCCCATTATATGGTTCAATTATCACAGTTGGGAAAGAAAATGTTGTCAAATGGGGCCTACTATATAATGCTTGCTATAGACTGGTGTTTTACACCATGTACAACATTGTTTTGCTTTACGAACCGAACCACTTGTGCGGACCAAAAAATGGCCTTGTTATATACAATTGGGTAGCTCACTCGTTACTAGGTCTAATAATAATTTTGTGTCTCTAATTTAGTGTTTGCACCATTCGATTTATAAAAGGAGGCTGAAGGGAGCTGACGTCTGGAGCAACACGAATCCAGCCTGCCAGCGGTGTCTTTGTACGCGTCCTGTGATTGCCCTGTCTTGTCATTGCTTGTTGTCAGCAGTGACGTGATGGAGAGTATAGTGTCATTCACCCCTTTGGTTGGCGCCCGTCATGAGTGAAATTATCTTACGAACGGCGTAGAATCTCAAACAAATCAGCTCGACTTAAACGAATAGTGTGAACTGAGGACGCGTGAAGATTAAAAGACCAGAAGAATCTCCCAGTCACTGTTTAAGAGATTTTGGCCTTTTTGGCTTGTTTCCATTGCTCATTATTACTGCACTTGTCTCAGTAAGTGCGTAATCGGTATGATTCTGGCATATTATATCGCGGACTTGTATAGTTAATTTTATACAAAGGCACAACTGTGAAATTGATTACAATAAAGAAAATTAACCCACGAAGAGTTGAAGAGAAACAGAAACTTGAGCATAGAATAGATGATGTAGCTTGAAACGCATGTTTGACGGTGTGAGGCAGGGGACATACATCTGTCCGCATCTAAAACAACAAATATGAAAATATGAATCGTGAAATATTCTCTTTGCCCGTGGCGTGTGTTGAGTGAAAAGGAACTCTCCCACGGGAAGGTCGAATAGACCTTGTCGACGTCATGAAAGCTCACGTGAGGTGGTCATAACATTCCAGAACATAACCCATTCAGGTTCTTTCAGTCTCACAGAAATAAAGAAGGATACAGAAAGCCGACGCTTTCAATGCCATTTTATATTTTATTATGGCTATATAAAGGTTAGGGTAACACTTTAAAAGGGGTTATCAGTCAACGAATAGTTATGCTTACCCTAAATCTAGTACTTCTGTGGTATTTACGATATGATTTGGAGCAATTAGAAGAACCGAAAAGTAACATAACGGTCGGAAACATAACTCCAGCGAATTTGTAGCCTTTGGCGCTGACCTAACCTCGTGTGAATATGCAAATTAACACCAGGCTCATTATAACAATTAAAAATAGAAACATAACAACAGATGGATATGTGATGTAAAATTAAAATCTGAAACAAAAAGTTTCTGAATGTAAGCTAGTTTTATGCATTTATGAATTTTATACAGTGTGAAGCGAAACAAAAAGAGAGCGTTATTCGCACCAGTGATTATGAGCTAATACCAACTTTCCTAAGGATATAAGTAAATGAAACAGGTGTGGATACACAGCCTATAGCAAATTTATTGCCTTATATAAAATCACCTGACAGGCATTTAATAAAGAACCTACAAGAGAACATGCAAAATTCCTCAGCCAATTGTTTACACTATAAGCCATTTCATTTTTATGTGTTTTTCTTGTCATACAGTCAAAGTCTGATAGTAATAGAATTATCACATTAAAGACCTTCCTGCGTCGCATAAAATTTAATATAGACATTCTTGGGACTGTGTGTGTGTTAGCTTATAAATTACGAGTCAAGTAAAAATGCTAGAGCTGGGGTTGTATGCAATGAATTAATGTATTATTGCTCCTGCTATAAAGGCGCACGCAGGGAAAAATCGTATTGTTACTGGTTGACGACAATTGATTGGTTAGTTAAGTGACTGGCTGGCTGGTTGATTGGCTCTCTTGGTTACACGGCTGACGAACTAATAACATCAGTCGGGAAGATACGCGTTATGGTCGTATACAGTTTCTATATAACAATTGTTTGACAAAATAATCGGAACACAGATAAATAAGATTTGCACATCATATTGAAGTACAACTATGAACATTTTTTTTCTCTACTTTACAATCATAAACAGACATAATTAAATTCAGTTAAATGTATTTAAATACAAAGGTGCGCATTTCGATGGTATTTCATATACGGTCATGGTACAGAGGTCCATAAAAGACAACCTATCGTCAGTGTCCTAGGTAGTGTGTAAGGTTTTAGCATAAATAAGAAAATTGGAGACCCAGACTTCAGCAATTCACCAGAACATACGGGTGTTTCATAGCTCAATACAGGCCAACCGATCGACTAAACTACAGCAGTGGACATCATAATATAGTTATAATTAAAAAGAGGGTGACAATATAAAGAGCATAGGCTCTACGCATCTCCAAGGTTGATCAATTAACCTTTTGATCAGCACCAGACAACGATAGCGAAGACAAAAACAGATCAGTACGATAAAGAAGTAAAGATGGGCATAAACAACAATTTTTGAGAATTATGCACAAACAGAAAGGGTGAAATTATAACTAACTGATATAAATTTTTGGTTAATTCAGCGAAAATAAATCTGCTTGCCTCCACCGGGATGTAAACTCCTACCTCTAGCTAGATTGCCTAGCAACTGAGACAAAAAGGGCCCATGGCAGAACTAATGAACAGATTCTAGTTCAGAAAAAATTACAAGTTGAAACTCATCCTGGAGTCGAACCCACGACCCTCAGAGTAAGCACCGAATCGCCAGCAGTAAATGCCGCCGGAGTGAGACCACTTCTACGTAGAAGGTCGGGTGGCTGAGTGGTCTATAGGTTGCTGTTAATACTCCTTTTCTAAAAGACACCAAAGTTAATTCATTACGTCTATGTATATTTATAATAAAAAAAATATATTTCTCTGTTTGCGGTCGATCTGTCGTTAGTCTGTAGCTCAATTTGTAAAACCACTGGCACTACTAGCCAAAGACCCGAGTTCGAATCTGGGTGAAGAAAAGCAAAAGTTTCTTTCTCTGCTTAAAAAATATATGTGGATTTAAAATAGGAAAAGTTTATCTAAAATAATACTATGTTATTTACCATTCTATATATTACGAATTATATATAGCTTATGTGCAAGAATAAACGGTTCTTTTTGTTTTCCTGGTACTTCATTTGTCTATGTTTCAGAAATGAATTGTTATAGAAATGAATTTGCCAAAACCGCATTAGGCAAGCAATCAAACAATCACCATACAATAAATGACCTCCTGTACCTAAAGGGTGGACAGCTCCTCGCTCGTATTTAATGCATCATGTGGATTAGTTGGATGTATAACACATGGAAAGACAAACGCGTGGGCATAGTCAAAATATTGTTATACGAAAGAAATATTTTTGTATCATACTGGCTGTTATTCTTGGTCCCATTTGCTCACTAGTGAATCATCTCATGCGTCCTCTGCATATATATGTAGTCAGCTGGTGATTTATAGTCGACGACGATGGCGCAATTTTTAGATGCTATCAAGGTTAAGAAGTTAAGGGAAGATACAGTGTGATCTTATGAAGTTAAATAACGAATTGACATACATTGTTATGATGTCAGCCGAATCGAAATTGCTTTGCTGCATAAAAAAAATTGCGGCTCAAAATGAAGCTTAAAGGGAAAGACAACTGTTTTTCGACCTAAACTTATTATTTTTATTGCAAATTTTGAAAGAAAAACATCTGTAGTGCACTTAGCTCTTTGAGTAACCCATACGTTTAGCAGGTTTTTCAGCTGACAAGTGGTTTTAAATAATCCGATTTTTAGTACCAGGTTGATATTTACAAGCAGTTGTTTGTTGCTGTTGTTTCACTATAGGGGACGGAACCAATGACCTATATTTTATAAAGGTCATTGGACGGCACCCTCACTTTCAGTTTTTTTATGAAAGCATCCACCAATACAGGCAATAGGGGACAGTCACGACCTAATGATATCATTACCATGTTTTCGAACAATGAGGTCAGCTCCGCAAGTAAATAAACTAATTACAGCTCTGCAAATTCGATTGAAAGTGCAATACAGACAAATGCAATAAAAATAATAAGTTTAGGTCGAAAAACAGTTGCATTTCCCTTTAACTGCTACTTTGCCACGCATCGAAGCTCAGCTCCATCACACCGCCTCTTCGCCGTACATATATACAGAGAAGCTTGTGTGTTTTCCCGCCAAAAGTTGATGCAACATCTCCTGAAAACGGATATTTGCAGTTGAAGTCTTTGAATGTGTTCTGCATTTTATATTATCTCAGACGTCAAACGCTCCGCGCCTCCATTGTGACATACATTTTCAAATCAACTGAGAGATCTACTGAGTATGGCAAAACTGATATTTGTAGCTGGAAATCTTTGAATGTATTTTGCATGTTATATTATCTCCGACGTCAAACAGCCCGCGTCATTATTACACGCATTTTTCAAATCAACTGATAATTATAGTCCACTTTCTGCATCTGTTTTGGATCAAGAACAAAATAAACTCCTATAAACGAAATGTGCGTATTGGCTAGGTTTATTTTAATATGTAGGCCTACACGTGTACACAGGATAATAAAATACACGAGTTTGGTTCAGTTTCATACATCTATCACGACCGAGCGTTGAGATGATATCGCAGATCAGCGAGAATCACGCGAGATTTGGCCGATTTACAGTATACATTTGATACCAAACTACACCTTACGTCGCTCGCAAACACACTAGATTGGACGTCGGAAGTTGGGCCTAATGCTACATTAAGTAGCTTAAATAATGGAAAGTCTTGTCAGTATTTTGTTCTAGCTGTCTGAGGAATGCGGAACTGAGCTCATGAAGCACGCAATGCACTGGCGGTGAATTCGACACTGTACGTCAATGTCAATTAGGTGAAACATACAGAAACAATGGGTACATTCCTAGCCGCGCCTAACCAAAAGAATGGGTCAAAACAAACCAAGGTCATCAGACATATACACTGTATTCAAGTATTAATAAAGCACTGGCTTTGCTCAACTCGGGTGGGTTTGTATAAATATGAAGATGACAGACTATATCATAAATTGATCGCAGTTAAAGATATGCAATTTTAGTCAATATTTCGTTATATTCTGATTTTCCTCATTATATTGTGTGTGCTTAATTCAGATAAAACAACTTAACTCATTTATCGGAGCGTCCTGTTTAGTCCTACTCTTTGTTTCCTGTCTTATGAATGTAATACCGTGTAATCGTTTTTGGCCAGAGATGTCTTGGTTGGTTTCGTTAATTAAGCTCACACATGGTTTTATTAATGAAATAATTAGATCTCTGCGTCAATTATTAGCAAAATTGTTTCTCGAAGAGCTAATGGGCTACACGAAGCATTTCCCTATAGTGGTGTCCTCGTATTGTGGGTTGATGTTGTCCTATAACTGTTAATATTTTTGTGCAATGCCAGTGTAATTGGGCGGCTTACTCCTGAGGTGATAGCCAGTTACCCAATAACAATTCCAGATAAAGGTGTTTTAAAAACGTATATTTGTGAGTTTATCAAGAGCATGCAATTATTATCCATTTTAATAAATCGCTGAATTTCTGGGTGATTTAATGTGGCAGCACACACACTGACACAAATCAGTGCAGTATCCATTGAATATACAATAACTACGCTCACCATTAGTTTCATTCTCTAGGCTACAATAATAATGTATGTATAATTTCTTTTCTTACAATCTCAGAGAACATAGTTTGTGATATATTATACGATGGTCGTTTAAATGACTGTCTGTAAACAACTTGGTCTTCAGACAAATAAAACAAAGTTGCATAATGATTTAGGCTTGAAACAACTAATACAAGATTTTGATATGATATTCAAAAGTTCGCCCACCTCCGGTCGTCTGCGGCAAATGTGCTTTATTTTGTCAGCGGCTGTAACGAATGGGTTTGTGTATATCAATAGTCCCAGATAAGAGAGCAGATGCACGCTCATTCATTCATGTTTACTAGTCGTCTGTATCAATCAGAGATAGACTATCTTCAAGAGATAGCAGATTAATTCGTGCTATCTATATGATTGGGTGGGTCTTTTGTTGTCATTGGTATGATGAAAATGAAAGTAATTTGTATTTATACAGCGTAACTACTTCAGTATTTTACAGGTTAAAAAACCAGATGGGAACTTAAAGCGATATGCAGTAAGAGATTTAACTGTAAATTTAACTTTAAATGAAAGGATTTTTTTTTTAATTTCCTTTGTAACAAACCAAGCACGATTTGTTTCAACTGATTATTGTTTCCATCTATTATAATTGAATACCCAGAGATCCAGCCCATTTCGTGATGTCATCGGGAGCCAAGGCTCTTATATCAGAACTGTGCTTTGTTGCTTCTTTTCACACAAACTCTATGCCGCAGTCTTCCGCCCAACAAGTATTCATACTTGCTCGTTCTGTGTGCTTCTATATACCAAAGAAGAAATTGCCAAGCTACAAATATCAACCGGTTCAATGTAACAATACAGTATATGATCAAATCGCACAATAACGTAATTCGGGCATATGACTATGATCTGTGTACATTCGCCTGTCCGTCTTTACCCCTTTGACGTCACTCGAAGGATTCAACTGACCAGTTTACGCCTTCTTATTGGTCAGAAATCTTGATGAACCTGTAACATGGAACTCTTCGCATTTGCTGGATGTCTTTCAAACGCATAACATTTGTTATCATCTGCAACACTGATAGATCAAAAATCCTATTGAAAAAAGAAACATGCGGTGTTTTCAATGGCGTTGCCCAATTGCTTGAACTGATACGATTATAGCTAACAAGTATGCAACCAGTGCAGCAATTATTTTTTTTATATAAGATATATTGACGTGGTGATACATATATACATAAGTAAAATTAAAAATAAATACATAAATATATTGTTTTTGTAAATGTTGACGCATGGTCTTTCGAATACACATATATCGATACACGCATGCATAATTCACGCAAACAAACACATTTCTATATAGCGTAGCACGTTTATAGGTATAAAAGTTAAAGATAATTTAAAAAAAAATTATATTCATAAATTTAGATCTCGGTGATACGGGACAACACGAAGCCGCGTCGCGTTATCCATATACTTGTATTCTTTTTTTTGTGTTATGTATTTTATAGTGTATTCTGTTGTGCATTTTATAGTGTATTTTGTTGTGCATTTTATAGTGTATTTTATAGTGTATTTTATAGTGTATTTTGTTGTGCATTTTATAGTGTATTTTATAGTGTATTTTATAGTGTATTTTGTTGTGCATTTT
>JARFOD010137174.1:0-13364 GCA_031763545.1 Mopalia muscosa
GAGGGTGCCAGTTAGGGCTAGCTTGATGGAGTCTGCTCAGAAGGCATGTGCAGTGTAGAGGGTGCCAGTAAGGGCTAGCATGGCCTACTGAAAAGACTTCATATGTTTGATCAACATGCTCAATGGGTCACATGGTACAAGCTACCAGGGTAACACATTCCCCATTCCAGATTTGAATGGGGATCAGGGTTTCTAATTCCTCTACAAACTGATCCCAGATATAAAATCAAATAATACAACCAGAGCCTAAAGGCTTTGATATGAGGTCATTACCTATGTGTCAAACCACTGACCAGATGTATGACTCAGCCAGAGTTATTGTTTAGTTAAATGATCGTACAATGTCCAGTTGCTAGTTGATAAGAGTGAAGCCAAAGGGTTCTTTAAAATCAACTGATTATAACAGACCCGGTGCAAAAATGGCATTGAATTTCTTTGTTCTATATTCTCTCTTCATGATGTTCCTACCCTAACACCCTGCCGATCGAGGCAAAATATACGCTATTCACAGAACCGAATTGATTATAAATATGAAGCGTTTTCACTCGACTTTTGGGCGTTTAGGTAGCGCTCACCACTTTCAACTTCGCTGTCTAAACTATCCGAATCAATAGAACGCTCACAAACAGAAATATCTGACTCCATATCATACCCTCTTTCATCAATATTCAAAATATTTCGCCATTCACTTGATATTTTGTCAGTTATGTCATCAAAAGAAGGACATAGCGGTAAACTGAAAACGAGGCTGTTTTGGAACAGGGATTTCCAAAAATTGAACAAAGATCTGCCTTCAGTGGAATATCTGCCTTCAGTCGAAAATCATCACAAGCCAGTCATAGCACTGAGGCTCTCGAGGGGTGTGTCTTTAACACGATTACTAGGTTAACAGGGGAACTGAGTCAACAAATTCTGCAAGCTGTAATAACCAGCTCACGACTCACTATGCGTATTAATTTTTCCCATCTAAAACGCTAAATGTGACCGTTTAGATATGAAACTCTGGTTCAGACTTATAGGCATACAATTCAGTTACAAAAACCCAACAATTAATAGGCTTTCAGTACTGGTGATATTTTGTTTATAGCTAGTCCACGCGCATTTAGTTAAAAATTAGTAAATTGTCTCAATTTTGTACGACTACAGAATAGGGCTTTACAATAGCAAGATAAAATGAAGACATACAAAGGGTATATATGTTCTCGTTTCATGTATTTTTTTAATTGTATATAATTTATTACTATTGCTAAACACAACATTCTTATCACACCTCAGATCATGACAATGAATATATTTGATCATATTAAACAATCCTACCTATGTTCCGATACCTTGGTTGTATCTGGGATTTTAATATACAGGGATACATGTATGTATGTACGTGTAATAGCAAGCTTTAATCTTTCTTGTCTATGAAATCACGAACTCTCTTGTCACTTGTGGAGGAGCATGGGAATCGTAGAGATGCTACACATGTTTGCAAGCGAACAAGGCAGTGCAATGAATGAAAATTACTTGATTTCGGTCTTTATTATTTGCATTTGACAACTGCTTGATAGACTTCTGACACTATATAATTTAATATCACATTATCAGTTAATAGACTTCTGCCAGTTCTGGTAGACTTCTGATAAAACATTTCTTAGCGAATCAACGTAGGCTACAGATGTAGCTACTACACTCACAGTAAGTAATTTAAATTACCTAAATACAGCAATTCTTGTGTGATGGCCTTTCCTATCCCTGTCCCACCACCTGTCACAATCGCAACCTTATTTGCAAAGAGGCCAGATCTGAAAACACTTGACACACGTCTTGCGTTGTGTGCGCCCGCCATTTTGAACACAATTATTCCATGTCACATGACAGAGACAGAGGGTAGCAAGAGACCCATTCAACGCAAAAGTACTTTCATATTTAAGAGAATAAAGATAGTTGTACTTATTAGTGTTATTATTTGACTTATTTTATTTGAGTTCATATAAAGTGAATGTTTAATTTGAAATAACAATTAAATTACTGGACAATGACAATGACAAGAAATAAAAGACCCATCGTGAGCTTCTCCTGAATTGCGCAAATTCGGACGAATTCGTCAGTCTCCGTGTGTTCCGTGATAGTGAGTAACCCGTCATAACCTCCTGACGTTACTGTTTTCCGTCATCGCGAAAAGGTATCGCTTAAAGAAGGACGTTTTTAAGTTTTTATCACAAAATCTAGTAACGATGAACCGATTCTTTGGAAGAGGGAAAGCAAAGGAGCCGCCACCGAATCTCACGGATTGTATATCAAATGTAAGATGTGACAGAGTATTGTTTTTAGTGTTTTGTTAATGTTATGTTGTTGTTGTTATTACGGAGTCATTTCCTTGTTTTATTCTTGGATTACACAGGTACAAAATAATCCTTATAGTGCGTGTTAACAAAGAAGCAGGGGTCAATTAACAACAAGTAACAAAGTATAGTTGGAGGAATATTAAATGAAAACCATTATAACTAAATATAAATGTATTAGGCTTACTGTACTATAGAATCCATTATGTCAATACAACAGAGTAACCAGGTACGTACCTAGCCCTGTTAACATGACTGGCTGTGAGGGCTTCCCAGCAGTTATGGTGTAACAAATCCTGCATACTTAGTGTGTAAGCTGAACGCCACGATCCGTACAGTTTGAGCATTAAAATAAAGCCAAATTCACACTATCCCCGCTATTTACCTTACAGTCTTACAGTCCTTACGCGATGTACGCCACCTTTTTTTCGGACAGCATGGCAGTACTGGGCGATTTCGAGCAGATAGACCGACCACAATGGATAAAAAGTGGTGTACATCGCGCTTACATGCCAGAGGAAGACTGTTAGGTAGATAACGGAGATAGATGGGACATTATAATTGGATTGGCTTTATTTTAATGCTCTAACTGTACAGATGGTGGCACCCCGCTTACGCACTAAGTATGCAGGATTTGTTACAGCATAACTGGTGGGGAAGCCCTCACAGTCATGTAAACAGGGCTTCTGCGAAAATGAAACCATTGAATTTTTAAAACATACATCTTTTTAAGTATATAGATATAGAAAAAACAAATGAATTCCTGTGCATTTTCATTTAACTATGTTATATTTGCAAATAAAGTAAATAATCTGTCGAACAGTAAACCCATGATCATTTGCATACCTGTATCTTACTTTGAACATGATTTTGTCTTGTATAAGAGCTCATATTACACAATTAAAACTGCATAATAATTTCAAGTATAGTTTATTCTTGTATATTCCTCACTTAGTACTGTCAATTCCTATTGCTAAACTGTAGTTGTACTCCTTTTTGATACGATTAGCTGGCTGTTGTGTATCCTCCAGGCTTTGTGAACTAAAGAGTTGTACTCTCAGTCTCTGTTAATATACGTACAGAGCCGTATATGGAAATGCATGAGATTAACAGAACAAAACACATACGATACACATATGTGGATGTTTAAAGGTATTCACTGAGATCAAAATTATATTTATGCTGTGTTTTCTTCCAATAGAAAAAAGTCCGAAATTGTAACAGACCTGTATTGGCTGTTTATACAGTAATATTCGGTATGGGATATTTATTGGAAACAAACTTCAAGCAAAAACTTTCTCCACCTGATGGGGGTCTGCAACCCCAGACCCCCATAGGCGGTGCCCAAAGTAGAAACCTGTACTTGAATCTAACCCTAACCCTACTGACTCATATCTATATGCTGCTACCTTGGATCACTGAGTCAAATTGGAAGAATTGAGAATCGCAATAAATATTTGAGAATCAAATACAATGTATTAACTTGTATGTGACTACATGTATCTTGTATCTCACATAAGGATGTCTGCTACAAGTTAACATGTTCATGTTTTATCATAATTTTATTGCTGTACAAAAATAAAACTCTGAGGCTATTTATCAATACCAGTACATGTTTTCTCACCAGATTGATAGTAGAGGAGAATCTATTGATAAGAAAATTGCCCGTTTGGAGCAGGAGCTGGGTAAATACAGAGACCAGATGAAAAAGATGAGAGATGGACCCTCAAAGGTAAAGCTGCTTAAGATGATTAGTCAGGGCAGAATATTTACCTTTAAATGCTTGACTACTTCAGTCCAGGTGTAGGATAAAAGTCCTTTGTCGTGTCCTCCTTCTACTAGACATGAAGGGTAGAGTGTCTATCTTTTCAACCAAAAAAACAAGAGCAATAGAGTGCTGTTTAAGTCTAGAGCTAGATTTAGATTGCCGATATTTTAGATATTTAATAATCTTATAAAAACTCAGATCATTTTTTTATTCACCTTTGAGCTTAGGGTTGGGAGAGAGCTGCTTGTTGCCCTGGTGCCCTCTTAGCTAAAGGGTAACTGAACATGAAGCCAATCTGTTTGTGATGTTGTATTGCGTCTCTTGATTGTCCTGTTTCTGGCCTGTCTTGTCTTTGTTGATTGCGTACGGCGTTAAACCCCAATCAAACAAAGAAACAATCTGTTCTGACCGTTCTCTCCTACAGCACTGGCCTGAGAGTGGTTTCCTTAACCCATTGGGCCAGCTGTCATGTGAGTGAAATAGCTATAGGTACAGAGTTATGCCCCAATCAAACAAAGAAAGAAACAAATAAAATTACCTTGGGCTTTGACAATTTAAAAAACTATATTGTTGGGAACAGCATGGCATTGTTCAAAATGGTTATCAAATATTATTTGAAACATGAAACAAATGACTTAACATCTGATATATAATGATTTCTTATTGGGCTATTGCTATAGCGAAGCCCCGTTTTGTAATCGTAAAAAAATTGAGACAATTTACTCATTTTATAGCTAAATCCGCCGATCTACATCTAGCAAAGCCTACTGGAAGCCTATTTTTTGTTGGGTTTTTATAACTAAATTGTATATTACATGTTGGGTAAGTCTGAACCAGAGTATCATATCTAAATGGTCAAATGTCTAAATTATGACTGATTCACTGTTTAAAAAAATAAATATTAATACGCCTAGTGAGTCATGAGCTAGTTATTATCGCTTGTCGAGTTTGCTAGCCAACCCAGTGATCATGTTAAAGACACCCTCCTCTGTGCATCCTACTTGTATAGGTCATCCGTTCTAACTGGCTGATAGTAATTTACTATAGAAAGCAGACATTCAGTGTTGGAAATTATAGGCCTTTGGATATCATGGAAACTATCGTTACCGGTAGTGTGTTGGTACCGTGTGACGTAAACCACGGTACCGAAATATCGTTTCCCACCATCAGTGCTTTCAAAAATCAAATTCAGACTCGATATAAAAAAAACACAGCCTAGAAAGGGATAAATAAATGGCACAGAAATAAATTTGACATGAGATATCCACAAAGTATTGACAACTGTCATATTAATGTAACAGAAAGGAATTATTTTTATCCCATTCTGTAAAATAATATTGCCGCCATACATGTAGCATAATTTTACAATATTCATATCTGTATATGTTGTTGACATGGTGCCTCTGCAACAAATTCTCATAGTAACTTTAAATATAGTCTCCTCTAGACAAGGGATAGGATTAAATTTCATTAAATTCCGTAAAGCAAAATGGCCACCAATGCATCATTTTGCAATTTTCAAGCCTACATGTTCTGAACATAATCATTTTGAGATCAAATTCACTGATTAACTTGAAACCTGAATTAGCTCTACTAAGACATAGAATAGGATTGTATTTCCTCAAATTCTGCAAAGCAATATGGTCCCTATTGTATAATTTTTTAATATTCACACCCACATGATAATTTCTCTAAATTTCGCAAAACTAAATGGCAGCCATTGCATATTTTTGATATATTTCAATTTCAAACTTGGAAAATAGTTTCCTCTTGTTAAGAAACCGTTGGGATAATATTTCATTTTATTCCGCAAAGCAAAAGGGCTGTCACTCAAATTCAGATATTTACTTCAAGCCTTGGTTTTTTTGTTAATACCTTAGATGTGCCTGAATTTCACTAGGTATCACAACAAATATGGCAAACATTGCATATGACACAAAAATGGTTCTTTAAAAAAAATAAACAAATAATAAGAAAAGGAGATTTAACGGGGATGATAAGCATATATTTTCAAAAAAAGCCTCTAGTGTGGACATGCTATCTACTCAGCTTGTTTGGATTGATTAAAATTAAGCGTTTTTAAAACAATCCTAAGCTATTTCCAATGACCAGATAGACTAGAACCAATACAGATACTTATCAATTTACTAGAAGCCTTTTATTTGACATTGCAAACACAAAACACTGTCAAATATTTATGTTTCTCAGATTCTGTGAAAGTGTTATAGGTTACCACTGAAAATACTCTAGGTATAAGGATTAATATTGACATAACATATTTGTTTATTTACCTCTTAACAGAACATGGTGAAGCAAAAAGCAATGAGAGTTCTTAAACAGAAAAGAATGTAAGTATCACAATACGGATGTTTTTAATTGCCGAGTATTAAGTTTAAACTGCATCAATATTTATTTATTATATTAAAGCTTAATTGGAATGATTTGTTTGTGTACTGTACTTAATTAAAAGACACAATAATGCTACTAACCTCGGCAATGTTAATCTAGATCTAGTTAATAAAATTTGATATACATGGGAAGAGATTGAAGTATCTTATATCTATAGATGAGTTCTGATGTATAAGCTTAATAAGATAAGTGTCAATCACATTAAACTCACAGCCGAAGCATTTGATCCGGATTTAAGTTGACACTGTGAACTTCTAGTGTTAATCATTTTGTGGAATAATTAATTATTTTACAGGTATGAGAATCAGAGAGATCAGCTAATGCAACAATCATTTAACCTTGAACAGACAAACTATGGAATCCAGACATTGAAAGATACGAAAACAACAGTAAGTGAATTTTATGAAGGCTGTTAGTTCAGTCCTATTTATTCTGTGGCACAGGGCTTATTATGCAAAAGTTTCCTGTTTTCAGACACAGGCATGTTATTGCCTGGTTTAACTGGAGTATTATCACAAAACTAAACAATGGGAACAAAAACAGAGAAAATAAAAACTTAGGTGGAAAAAGTTTTCACTCTTTAGTAAAAGTTTATTATTTCTTTTTTAAAACCTGACATATAACCAAGCAATACAGCAAAGGGTCATGCTCTTCATCATTATGATTTGGTTTTAATATATGCAGTTGTAAAATATAATAGCAATGGTTTTGTGGTTTAATTTAAATGATTTTTTAAGTACTCTCTCTGGGTATCTTAAGTTCTTAACCCACTGAAATGCTGTTTATCCTTGTCTGCCAGTCTGATATTATTGTCTGGATCTATTCACATCTTATTTTATAAGTCAGTACACAATGCCTCTCTTGTTGTTTTCAGGTGGATGCTATGAAAGTTGGTGTGAAAGAATTTAAAAAAGCTTACAAGCATGTCAATATCGATCAGATTGAAGTAAGTCTAAGCTTAGAGCCTTTATAGTGTGGTAGCACATTCAACTAGCTAACTGTCCACCCTAATCAGAAGTTTGATTTTTGTCTCTCTATGAAATCTTTTGTAATAATGGGGAAAAATGGAAACTATTCCTCTCTTTATAAATCAATTGTTGATGTTGACAGGGTTCTGCTCTGTTTTCCCCCAATCAATCCAATTGCAAACTATTCAAGTATTAAAGGGGAACTACTCCAAGTATTAGGTTATGAAAATATTTCTGTCTTATAAAATATAATGGAAATGTACAGATCTTATATAAATTCCTTACACATCTCTACAGGAGATAGTACTTATTCCACACATAAGCAAGATTATTTTTTTATTGACAAATTCAAATCTTGCCCTCCTGATTGTAAGGGTTATAATATTTGTGATCACAGAACATACAAGATGACATGGAAGATTTAATGGATCAAGCCAATGAGGTACAAGAGACATTAGGAAGAAGTTATGGGATGCCTGAAGTGGACGATGACGAGTTAGAGGCAGAATTAGATGCCTTGGGTGATGAGATAGGATTTGAAGAATCCTCCTATTTAGATGATGCTATTGGAGCACCAAGCGCGCCTACTGGTGAACTAGCTGACTCTATGAGGGTGAGACTTTTAGCTCGTTATCATTTTGATATGGTGGAAGCTGTGAGTGACATTTCTAAACTCATGCCAGGGTTCAAAAATGTCATTTATAATCTCCCTGCCTTAATTAATCTTTGGAGGAATATTAAGTTTCCTACGGAGCATCACATTTCACATCTTATGTTTGTGTTGCTGACGTTATTTCTATTGGTGTGGGACCAGGCAGGTGATTGTAGCTTACCCTATGTTGCCCTTGTGCTCTCGGGGCTAAGGGGCAACACTACCATTCCAGCAATGTAAGTTAACACAAGTTTTGTTATTGAATGCTATGTTACATGACCATCCTCAGTCAGGTAAATGAGTGAGTCACAAGATGTGGCTCCGGCAATTATCGCAGAGGTGTTTTTTACGTGGTTTCATCTCGGTTTTCCACCGAAATTAGGCAAGAAACAGCGTGAAGTGGACATTCCATCATCATATAAGTAAAATTCCCTTGAGTGCGAAGTTAAACCCAATCAAACAAACAAACAAGTCAAAATGTGCTGTGCATATAAAGTTATCAATTATCATATTATATCACTGACATACATATCTAGTGAAAAAAACAAGAGTCACACTTTTCAGCCTTCAATACGGAACTGAATAATTAAGTCACACTACATATTGTCCCATAAGTGGGTTAATACCCCAATCGAAAGTAAAATTAGTGTGACTAAGGTCTGTTGTTAATCATGTTTGTTTGTTTCTTTTTAGGACGGCGTCAAAGTGGATGAGTTCGGTTTACCACAGATTCCGGAGACGGCAAAATGATCAACCAAATTCTCTCATATTTTTATATGTATATAATGATCATAGAGTGTGTAACATATAATTTTTACTCTGTCCATTTGTAAGTTTTGTAACTATCCAGTAGTTTGTACTGCCGTCTTTTTTCTGAACTCTAAACAGCGTTTGACTTTTTATAGGGGTCATCAATTTCTTCACTTTGACATATCAAAAGAGATCTTTGTGGATGTTCTTATGATGTGATTCTGTAAGTGAAAATTGATCTGAGAGAAGAACAACACATCTGACCTTAAATCACCTGTTCATTAGAGGTCAACATCTAGTATACAGTAGGCTGTTTAAGCATCTACCTGCTGTATCACCTTCATTGTATTGCCAACAAAAATGTACTGATGTCAGACTGCAGAGATTGTTAGATTGTTTTTACCAGGTTTCACCTCAGTTTTCCTTACATCCCCATCAGTGGTGTCATTTAAGTAAAATACCAAGCTGATAGTTTGGGTGGTCTGCAAGGAAGTGACTGCATTCACTAGTCTTACTACTGGCAATATGTGCCTGGAGAAACTCTCATTCGAAAATAATGACATGGCACAAAAAATACCCTTGAAATACCCTTGAGCATGACTGTATTATGATGAACACAAATTAAACAAACAAAAGCTGTACTTATGTAGCCATATATAATTTGCCCTTAAACTGATGGCATGCAATGGTTTCCATTTTTACTTGTTTTGGGCCCCTTGGCTAAGGGCAGTATGTTATAAGCATATCCATACGGTCCTTACTTAGTTCTGGAGGATAACCATTGCCAAGTGTATGTAAACACTGAACATTTATCGGATGTGGTAGGGAGGCAAGTCTTGGTTTAAATCACTGTCCTATATAAGTGATACACGGTTATCCAGGTGTTAGACACCATCAGTCTACCAGGTTCATCTCACATAATTGGATTATGAAGGTTTAAGAAGGCTGGAAGGAAGCTGATGTCCTGGTTCTCCCAGATTTAAATGGCAGCACAAAGCTTATGTGATTGTCCAGTCTTGTCATTATTTGTTGCCAGTGTCTTCATGATTTCTTTCACCCATTGGGCAGTCACACCTTCATGTGAGTAAAATGAGTTTAACTATAGTGTAAATTTCTAAGTAAAACTACAAAATTAATGAAGTGATTATTAAAGTACCAGTGTATCCTTTAAGGCTCTCGACAAAGGTGAAGAATAATCAATTTACTAAAATTGATCATCTATTCACCTTCTAGTTTTAAAGTCTGGTTTTCAATCCAGTTTTTGTTTCCCAATGTCTTTTATTATTTACTTTATTGTTCACTATAAGTTATGAGCATACAAAGCGAGGTCCTCTTTTATAATGTGTATTTCTTGAAAATATTACATGGTATTAAATTATTTCATTAGTAAGAAGCAGAGTTCATTTTAATGTTTTCATCATCATAATTATCCTAATTTTCTTCAGGGTTTTACCAGAATTGGCTGGAATTATGGTTTGTCATTAACAAGATCAATGAAGTTGAATTTAAAAAACTAGATATACAATTCAGTATATGGCTTAATCAGATAAGTATCATATATATATATCATATAATTGTGTGACGTAAGCTGATCTATTTGGGATATCTTTTTGTCTTGATTGTTTTTGTCACCAGTGGAATGTAGGACGGTTACATTGACCAATTGGGCCGCCATGTGACAGAAATCCCCTTAAGTACCGCCTTTTACCCCAATCCAACAAAATAATTGTATGAATGTATAGAACCTGTCACAGCTGTCTTGGGATATGATATACTGGCTCTGTCTGGTTGGTATCAACATGTTCCTTATTCAGGGGTCGATATAACCAGTTCTCAGGTCTGTTTAGCCATAGTTACATTCAGACTTAAGAAGTTTTCTGGGTTGCTGGTAAATTTAAGGGTTGATATACTGGAGTTCCTGGTTATTAATCAGTGAGTCTTCTAAGGTTCATAATATCTTAAAGGCTACATGTGACCCTTAAATGTTGATTGGCCAATATACTTAGTCCCCTAGTAGTTGTAAATAAGATGTCGCCTTAACCTGTTGTAGTTGCCCTTTATTTGTCAGATATCTGTTACCAAATCTTTCTTTACCAAGCACCTGTTGAGACGATTTCAGACAAGGAGCTGCCTCATATGACTTGTTTTGCAAAGGGATTACAAAGGCACTGTATACTTTCATTTGAAACCTGAAAGCTTGTACCTGTGAATTTAATATGTATGTGTATTTATGTATTTTGTTTTTCATAATAAATTGTACATATACTGTATTCTTTTTCACTTTGGATAGTATTTTAAATCAGGTGCTTTTAGAACAACAAGAAACCGACTGTTTTCGAATGTAGCACCAAATTATAATAATTCGTCAGCAATATGCCCATCGTTTGTTGTAATTGGCAACAAAGATTGTTTCCTTCAACTAAACAGGACCGCTCTCTAGTAGTGTATAAAATTCTTTTGAATAAACGTGTAATCTGGAAGGAACACTCAGCACCTAATCGTGATGTTTTAATGGATTTAGTAGTTATAAATACAGGGGAGACAACTCTCCATGCTGCGCTTAGTTATCGCCTGAATCCATTATCTCCCATGAATTACCCATGCTGCTTATATTAGGTGAATTCGACGACGTTTTCGTGTAGCACGGTGATTGGGTAGAAATGCTACCCGGCGTCCATCCGTTACAAATATTTGTGAACATGCTAGCTTACAATCAAATGCATGTATAAACTTTAACCTTGGCGTGTAGCTTCCTCCAGTTAAAACGACGGATGGGGTTGCATTTCAACGAATTCCGTTTTTAAAAAATATTAGAATAGTTATGCCTGTATGTATTGTGAAAACAATAAGTAGAGAATAAATTTGCAGATTGACTTAAAACCGTGAATATAGCTTCCTATCTTTAAGACAATGGATAGGATTGAATTTGATCAAGTTCTGTGAAACAAGATGGCCTACATTGCATCATTTTCCATTATATTCCCGGGATTGTATTTCTACGAATTCTATAAAACAAAATGGGCACCATTGGATTATTTTACAATCCGGTGTTTGGTGAACATGACAGCTAAAGACAATTTCACCGATTAACTTGACATTAAGCTTATTTCTGTTTATAAGATAAAAGATAGGTTGCATTTCACCTAAATAGCACAATAATATGACCGCCATTGCATAGTTTGTCAATATTGACGTTTTTGTGCTGTAATCAATATCTATGTCATCACTATTATACTACGATAAATTTTGCTACACAGCGTACGTTATTTAAATGGCAGTACATTACATAAATAAGTGTCAATATTGACGCATTTGTGTTGTTAGCATGACAATTTAAAAACCAATTCACCGATTAACCTTGGATTACAATATACTTTAATCCAAGGACACAGATGGGATCGCATCGCAGTTAATTCCGCAAGCCAAAATGGCCATCATTTGAATTCACATATTAATTTAAAAAATGTGTTCTTGAACAAAAATAGGAAAAGGGGATTTGACTGGGTTTATTGCCATATTTTTTTTCCAAAAAAGTCTTTAGTGGTGGACCTGCTAGCTACGGTGATTGTTGTTTTCTATAGGTGTTTTATCTTAATTGTTTATATAAACAGGCTCCGTCGCTTGCATCTTAAATTAGTTCCAGTGCTTTAAATCTATTCCTTGTTTAATTCCTGACAATTCAACAAACAAACCTTCTTGATTTATTTTACTCACTGCACCACGTTTAAATTCCCAGTTGTTACAATATACCGAATATATACAGTTTATTTAACAATCCAAACTGTCGTAAATCCTATTTCATCTGGAAGCTATCAAATCTAGTCCCGAAGTCGAAAACCCACTTCCTGTTTTTAAAAGGCATACGTTGGCCGACGTTCTTCTGGATCTAGGCTGTTATACATTTCCAACAGAGTTATCAAATTATCAAAATTAATGGCCGACGTTCTTCTGGATCTAGGCTGTTATATATTTCCAACAGAGTTATCAAATTATCAAAATTAATGGCTTTTAATAACGTATATGCTGTAAAGCAAAATTCATTTGCTGATACGAATCTAAAATAGCAGAAATCATAATTAAAGGACGTAAGTCAAACACATGTGTTCTTACAAGAGGGAGCAAAAGGGTTCGATTTCGTCACGTGACATAATTGATTGTAAGTACTTTAATTTACTTTGATATGAAATGTGCTTTTGTCCTACAAAATCAAACATTCACAACCTGACGACGTGACAACTACTCAAACAAAGCGTTTACTTAACTCGGTCCGTCGAGGTGCTCTGTCTAACTAATAAATCACAATAAGTCAGTACCCAAAACGTTGTGGGTGTTAGAGTATCCTTAAAGTTTCGCGTCCTCTGGTCTGAATGTAGATCAGTCTTCACTCTTAAGCCCCGTCTACAAACTTGATCCAACATTTGTATGACGATGTATGACCATGTATGACCAATTTAGGGAAAATATTATTTTTGAAAGGAAAATAA